>JUFY01030998.1:0-26669 GCA_001855655.1 Leptopilina clavipes | reverse complement strand
AAAATAGTAAAAGTTACTAGAAATGCGCAAAAGTTCCTGACAGTTCAGGTTTTACTATGAAAGTAGTAAAAGTTACTTTATATTTTTCTCCGTGTGGCTTGCCTCTTATAAATTTGAATTAGTTAAAAATAACTAATTTGATACAGAAAAAAGTCGGTCACTGATTCACTTAGCAATATTTGTGTTATATGAATCATTTTTGTGTAATAAAAACACTCGGAAGAAAATTACTAATTTTAAAAAACTTTGACAGTTCTTCTTCATGAGGAGAAAAAATGATGGACAAAACATGGAAATAGGTACTTTGAGGCGAATTATCGAGAACACGTTCATATATATATCGCTTCCCTGAAAAGTCAACGACAAACCGAAACAGCCTGTCGTTTCCTTTCGAAATTTATCGTTCTTCTGTTCCACACAATGAAGGAAACAATGGACTGAATGCCCGCAGGTTGTTGACTTAGAGTCGTTACCGTTTCGTATTTTTTTTTTCATTTTTTTTTCTTTGTTTCTGAAGAAAAAGGAAATCACCCGCGCAAGTGAAGTGTATATAACACGGGCAATTAAAATCCTTTTCACACTGGACTTACAATTTCAAAAGTTTTTTTGAGGGACTCTGAGAAAAAGTTTCGTTTGATGTAAAAAGATTTTTTAATCAAGAGTTTATTTTATTTTTTGATATAAGCTTAATTTGATTAATTTCAGTTTTTCAACTAGAAAATTTTTTTTCATGTATACATTTTTTTTGTGAAATAGAAATTAAGACTTACACATCACGCAAATTTAAAGTCAAAAGAGGGAAAATTACGACAACAACAACAACCAAAAGTAATTTACTTGCGGTTGATCGTAGAAGAAGGGTAATTTTACAGACAAAGTGGTTTTTATGTGAAATGAATTGAATCAGGGAAAATAGAGAGAGAGAGAGAGGAAAACAGTGAGGAAGTAAGAAGGGAACATGAGCCTGGATCGAAATGAGTATGCACCGGAGTATTTGGTGCACGGTACGAGGGATATGGAGAATGCAGTAATGACAGGAAAGCGCACAGTCGAACAGATATACTCGGTTGGATAGGTAACGAGTAGAGAACAGATCCCTATTCGGTGATCTTTCGCTTTGTATTTGCCTACAGCCTGCCTCGAACCGAGCGTTTTAAGCTCTTAAAGCTCTCCTTTGCTAGAGACTCGATCGACACTTCGTGTTCTAAGCTCTTGAAAGCTGTAGTTTAAACGTTAAACGAACCAAAACTTCGTTAATCACACTGTTCGCTCCTATTGTCTAATCTTCGTCATCCAATAATTTATATGTCATTATTTTCATTACACAATTTATTCGATTAAAAGTGTGTCAGTTCGAAAAAAAAATTCCCACGTGATATTTATTTTGTTCTTACTATCAATACTGTCACTCAGAAAAATGTTTGGTTGTCCCTACTAAATTCTTTATTATTTGATGTAGAAGCAACTAAACCGGGGTGCGATTTCGTAATTTCACTTTGACTTTGACTTTAACATTGACTTTAACTTTGATTTTGACTTTGACTTTGAATTTGAATTTGACTTTAACATTGACTTTGACTTTGACTTTGACTTTGACTTTGACTTTGACTTTGACTTTGACTTTGACTTTGACTTTGACTAAGTGAAATGTTATGAAACTACAAAGGAGTTTCTGAATGTGAACTTTGACTTTGACTTTGACACATTCAGAAACTCCTTTGTAGTTTCATAACATTTCACTTTATCAAAGTCCAAGTCAAAGTCAAAGTCAAAGTCAATATCGAATCGAAAGTCAAAGTGAAATTACAAAATCGCACGCCTGAAAAAAGTGAAAACTAAATTATAATTATCTCTGGATGTAATTAGCCAAAGTCAAAGTCAAAGTCAAAGTCAAAGTCAATATCGAATCGAAAGTCAAAGTGAAATTACAAAAATCGCACCCCCGTTTGGCTGGTTTGGTTTGATTGGGCCAACAAAATGTTAGTTGGACGAACAAAAAGCTTCAATAATATTTTTTTGGTGGAGCCAACAAAATACTCTATTATTAGAGAACATTTTTTGTTTTTTTGCCACAACCAAAGTTTTGTTGACGCAATAAAAAGTGTCCAACAAAATTATTTTGTTAACAGGACACTGTTATTTTTCTGCGAGTGATATTGTTATTGTGATGGGGGAAAAAAAAATGCATGCGTGTATCGGTCAGGATGATTAGAATCGTTCGACGTTTCGAACGAGCGAATATAAAAATCGACCACGCGTGGAGAACTCTCAGCTGCTTGTGGCATGGCACGCAATTACAATACGACAGACTGGTTCGTTTCTCGTATACGATATAAACTCAACATTCATTTATCGATACAGGTACCACACGTACTTTGCGTGTACTCGACGGTTTGTTTCCCTTTTTTTTTTTTTTTCATGTATGGGTATACACATCTCATTAACTGAATCTCTGACGAATTCGAATATTCGACTCATCGTAAGGAAACAAATCATGCCAGTTCACCGTCCACTGATTTCTAGGATTTCTTTTTCTTTATTAACTCTCTTGAAAACAATGGCACAATTATTACATACCGGCAAAAAAATACTCACCAAAGGAAATCCTTAATGACGATTTTTTTTAATTCCCCTATCTTCATCTAAGCTATCAGCCAATTTTTCTTTTTTTTTTTGGTTCAAAACGAATAAAACGCGAAATTGAAAAATAAAAGGAAAATTCACAAGAAATTTCAGAGAGTTTAATTTAAAATGACAAATTACGTAAAACGAAGGAAAATGTTTTCAGGAGAAAAGAAATGGCATTTGTTGATGTCTATATAGAAATATGAATAAATATTCAAAGAGAGCTTGAGCTCCAATTAAAAATGCAATTTTACTCCAGGCAAATAGAATTCACAGATTACATCGATATAATAAATAATTTATAAACTCGAGAAATTCCATATAGATCTTTGCATAAAAAGCAAACTGTAGATAAATTGAAAATGTCCAATTATGTATGTGGTTCTACATAAACCTGATATACTTTTGCAGGTTGGCTGAGTCCTGCGGGACATAAATTAACCGCGGTCATTAAAAAAAGAAAACAGATGGAATAGTGTAAAGGATCATTTCTTTACTGAATTTAATTTCCCATATTCTTTCGTATACAACATTATAAAAATTGCGCAAGACAAAATAGAAAAAAGGCGCATGCGCATATAAACTTGAATATATGGCAAAAATGACTTAAAGGTGCGTCGTCGAGCGTCAATTATATTTGGATAATTAAATGAAAGGAACGACTGGGAAACACGTCTGACGACCGAGTAATGGGAGATTCAGTGAATTAATTAGAGATTAAACAAAGTGTTGTACACTGAAGGAAAAGCAGGTTATAACACGCACATAGGTGTATACCGAATTATCTTAATAGTTTCCGGAGCTAGTCTGCCTGCCCCCTCGACCCTTTTTTATTCGCTCGTCGACTTATCCTTCGACGACGTCAGCTACGCGTAACGAAAAACCAAGCTTTACACGTTGAGAAAACACAAATTATCACGAGCATCGAATATATATATATAACTATTCAGTAATTTCCCGAGGGCAGACGGCCATGAAGTCGCCCTCCTCTAATAATATCACCTTCTTGTGGGACTGTGGGACTGTGGGAGGTTCTTTCTTCATATTCTTCATTTTTCATTACTTCCTTTCGATCTCCTTTCAATCTCCCCCAATTCCCCCCCCCTGTGGGAAAAATACGATTTCTATATAAGATTAGATCAATAGAGCCAAGTTTGGGACAATATTGGCCCAATTTTCCTAATAATTTAGGGACCAAACTCGAATTTAAATATTTTAAACGCTAAATACCAAAATTTTCTTTCAGTCGAATTTTTATTTAATCGACTTTAAAATTAATCTAAATTTTTACTTAACGGAATTTCAATTTGATTGAAATTTAACAGAATATTTATTTAACCCACTTCTTATTTAAGGGGGTGTCAAAGTCATCCCACTATTTCCATTGAGCTGCAATGGAAAAATCGCATCGACTTTGACATGCCCTTAAGGAAAAAAAATAATAAAATAATAATAAAAAGAAAAAATAAGAATTTATTTAAATAAAAAGTGAAAAAATTCTTATATTTGAACGAATTTTTATTTAATATATGCTTTAGGGCTTATTCATACGTCTCAAATATTTGATCATTAGTAAAATATAATTATTACCAATAATTGAAAATAATTATTACCATTAATTGAAAATAATTATTACCATTATGTAGCTAAAACTGAACGAAATCTAAAATCTGGACGGGTCACTCCATCTCGCTTACGAGCGAGTCTTCATGCCATCTGGGCGGGAATTCACAGAATTATACTGGCGCGAAATTCAAATTTATTGCCAGCAATAACTAAGTTCAAAACGATCAGGGAATAGAAAACATAAAGCATAACCAACAGAATCGAAATTGAATTCTAAAAATAATAATATTCCAAAGTGTCACTCATAAAAATAGTAATTATTGTCATATCCATAATATGAAAAAACCGAGAAATAAATAAAACTCGAAATAAAATTTATGATCACCTTTATGTGACCATATTTGATCATCGACAAATGCATAACCAACCGGAAACATAACTATTCTCATTCGTAATGAATTCTCTCGTAAAAAAAATTTTATATTTTGTTTTTATAAAAGGAAAATATAATATGGGTAAAAATATACCATTATATATATATAATATACCACTATATATATATAGTAAAATAAAGACTGATAGGGGCGATAAGGTTATGAACACCTATAGTCTACCAGGTGTCTTATAAGACACTTAAAAGACTCATATATATACTTGAAATCCAAAGTGGTCGACATTACAACTGTATGGATATATTAGAATCTTGTAGTGAACGAAGCTATAGACGGTCATATCCGGTGGGCACCGTCAATTAATAACTCGCCAGGGCCTATTAATGCCATTGTTCAGAGACGCGTGACGAACTTTTACATGTATTAGTTCCCTTCCACTCCCCCTCCCCAAACCCTCTCGCTCAACATTTCTCCACACACCATTTCATTGTCTGACCACAGGTGCTGCCACCTCGTGCACAACGTTAATCGCACCGGTGGATCTGTCGATCGATGGATCGAATCGGTTTGCATACGGAAAACACCTTTCCGGAGAAAATGAACCAAGATCATTATCAATGTGATTTGCATTCATGTACGTGTGTGTGTGTGTGTGTGTGTATGAATAGGCTCTCGTCATATATTGATATTATAAGAAGCATTTTCTGTCAGATCGGAAAGATTACTATTATTCAATAATTGAAATAATAATTTCATTTCAGTTGCACATAAATTTAAATTTATATTTACGATTTTCTTTTTCGATAAGAAAATAAATTATTTATAACTGCTATATGTATGTACAGTATATCGTGACTCAACTTTTGAAAAATTCTTTCTTTGTTAAAGCCCAAATAGCACAACATCTGAGATCAATATTGTGTCAATATTGCATGGAAAAATTGACAATATTGCCAAATTACCTCAACATTGATTATGTCCGCCTTGTGGAAATATTGCAGGGCAATGTTGACACAATATTGCCAGGTATTGTTGACACAATATTGCCAGGCAATGTTGACACAATATTGCCAGGCATTGTTGACACAATATTGCCAGTCATTGTTGACACAATGTTGACACAATATTGCCAGGCATTGTTGACACAATATTGCCAGGCATTGTTGACACAATATTGCCAGGCAATGTTGACACAATATTGACAGGCATTGTTGACACAATATTGCCAGGCAATATTGTGCCAGGCAATATTACCTCAACATTGCTTGGCAATATTGGCAATATTACCACGCAATATTGACACAATATTGGGCTCAGATGTTGTGATATTTGGGAGGGGGGAAGAAAAACAAGACTGAAAATAAAATGGGACAGGAAGAAAGAAAAGGAAAGGGATGAGGGAAGAGGGTTTATTGACATTTTGGACCAGGTCAAGATTAAGATAACTGCGGAAAATTCAATACAAATAGAAACGAAAAAAAAAGCATAGAGGGGAAGATTTTAGCGCAAAATCATCGAAAATTTAGGATTAGAACGCAAGTCTGTGTTAATCCTGTTATAAAATAATATACTTGTTCGATAAACCAGGTAAATAGTGTCGATCGTAAATATGAATCAGGTGTTAAATGAAAGACCCTTTCTGAGATGAAAATATACCAGCACACTAAATATAAAGTGTATACCTACACAAAGTGTGTAGGTATACACACTTTGGCGTGATATCGTTATTACCTTCACGGCACAATGCTTCTCTAATGAATTCTCCCTTCTTTGGTTAATAAATTTCACGGCTTCGATCATTGAGCCAATATTATTGAATTCGCCAGGCTACTGCAGCATGTTTGGATTCGCTCCAGTTGTCATGACAGGAGTTCGGTCTCGACGAATTCATGCGCGATAATATAACAACAAGAATAACCGCTAACGACTTTTTAACGATCCCCCTTTGCCCGCGCGCAAGAACATTGCAGAATTTGTTCGCTCCGATTCTTTGCCTCGCAATTTTTAAAAAAATGTTTACTAATTTGCCGTAAAATGTTGACTAATTAGCGAGAAACACTCAAGCAAATAGTCGAGCGCTTCCGTGGAGAATCAAGGTAAGCTTGATTATGAAGCCAATAAATTTTGTTTCCGGTTTGCTACATTCTATACCTATGTATATGTTTTGTTTGTTGACGAAACAAAAAGTGCTGAACAAAATTATTTTTAACAGGACACTATTATTTTTCTGAATGTAATTAAATGTTAAATCAACCTTCAGTAAAAGTAAACAAATTTTTTTTCCATTTGAGAATATTAATGAGAGATGAACTAATTTGTAAACGAATTACGTGCATATCTTGTAGTCACCAATACGTGACTTTGATAGACATTTCCGCGAACTGGTTTCACGATATGTAGAATTCAAGAATTTTTAAGTAAAACCTTGGGCTTGATTAAGTATTTAAGAGATCGTCAAATCAGGTATATGCGAATAATTAACCGAACAATATTATCTCTAAAACATTGTTTTTATATCACTCACGATATGTTAACAATTGACCTCTTCAATTGTTAACACAATATATATATATATATATAAAATACACGTGAATAAAATAAATAAAACGAAAAAGTTTTCGGATTATAAAAACAATCTGTTGCACTGAAAAAAAAATTTATTTGGTTCAAATAATTCAAAAATTTGGTTCAAAAAAAAAACTTGACTATTATCAAATAAATATTTATTTGTATCAAACAAATTTTATTTGAGTCAATTAAATGGTATTTGACTCAAATACAGAAATTATTGATTCAATTGCGTTTATTTGATTCAAATACAAAAATTCTTGATTCAATTAAACCTTATTTGATTTAAATAAATATTATTTGGTTCAAGTGAATTTTATTTGAGTCAATTAAATGGCATTTGATTCAAATACAAAAATTATTGATTCAATTATAGTTTATTTGACTTGAATAAAAATTATTTGGTTTAAGTAAATATTTATTTGATAATAGATAAGTAATTTATTATTTGAATCAAATAAATTTTTTTTCAGTGTAGAGACATCTGCTGTACTCTCTAATTCTAAATTACATATTTCATTTTCCTGACTTTACTGATTTTGTCATTTTCGCATATTACTAATTAATTTAAGAAACAAATAGGTCATCCTATTTAATTAGTCAAAAATAATTCATTCAAATTTAGATTTAAATTTATTTAATTCAAACACTTTTATTCGAATTGAGGTATTCGTTAAAGAAATGAATTACAACAAAAGAAGTACACTGAAAAAAATTTATTTGATTCAAATAATGAATTACTTGTCTATTATCAAATAAATATTTATTTGTATCAAATAAATTTTATTTGAGTCAAATAAATTTTATTTGAGTCAAATAAATTTTATTCGAGTCAAATACAGAAATTATTGATACAATTAAAGTTTATTTGATTAAAATAAAAATTATTTGGTTCAAGTAAATATTTATTTGATCAATACAGAAATTATTGATCCAATTATAGTTTATTTGATTGAAAAAAAAAAATTTGGTTCAAGTAATATATTTATTTGATTCAATTAAATGGTATTTGACTCAAATACAGAAATTATTGATTCAATTATATTTTATTTGATTTGAATAAAAATTATTTGTTTCAAGTAAATATTTATTTGATAATAGACAAGTAATCAGTTATTTGAATCAAATAAATATTTTTTTCAGTGTATAAAACCGAAACTCAATTGGAAAGATATCAACAAAAAGCGAAATATGATTCAAAACATGTTTCCCAGTGGCTTTTGGTTGGTAAAATCCTCTTTTTCCGTTTCCTTCGACTTTCGATCCCTCGAAGGAACCAATAAATCTGGATCGAGAAGAGCAGATCATGCGTGACTGCCAAGCACTAAGAAGCTTAAGCCAATATACTCCCCCCCTCGCCCCTCGCATCTCTTTATTCTCGAGTGTTGTCTCTTTCATATATATATACTATATATAGATTCCCATCGAAGTTCCCGGCACAACAAAACTCAAATCTAACTTATTTACATATCTGGCGATGGTGGCAGGAATTACCATATTCCACGTACCTATAACGTGGTATATACGTGCCAACGCATGCGAAGCAAAGAGTATATATGAACTTACGACGATTCGAGGATGAAGAGAGCAAAGCATAGAGGAAGGGGTTAATTTTTTTCAATTCGATATATAAAACGTACCTGCAAAAGGAGATCATATGACACAAGAAAACTACCATCACTGGCGATGATGGCTCTTAGACTGATTGAATTGGTGATGAGGAACCTATATATTCGTATGGGGGTCTTTTTATTGGGGGCCAGGTGAAGGGACCGTCCAAGGACGGCTTCTGTCTTCCCGATCGTCCTGCAAAAGGGGTTGCGGATCGATGAGCACGGATTAGCATTACTTGCTCGGTTTTTAATGTCTGCATATCTTATATATATATAAATTTGGGGGCATAAAAAGAATCACACGGCATCAACGCGAGAAGACAGGAGCAGTGGTTGCAATTTATTATTTTCGACGTTTCACTCTCTGTGGGAATTCACCTTTTATTTACTCATTCATACGAATTTCTAATCAGCCGCATAGAAAAAAGAAGATCGATAAAAATCAGCCGCATAGAAAAAAAGAAGATCGATAAAAAAAATTTCTAATGGATACATTTTATATCTGAAACGTGAAATATTAAATTTTTTATATTTCAATGATAATTTATGATTCGAAATATAAGAATAAGAAAAATGTAAAATGCCTTCACACAATATCTCCCTTGCCGTCGAAATAGCACGTATATGAATCTAATTTTGTATATTTTACAATAATAATGCTTATTCAGGAGAAGAAAAACTGGAATTATTAATCTCTCTTGGGTCGATGATAGAAATCATATATAAGTTTCGGAAAAGTCATTCGACAGGTAGATGTGTATTCAGGAAGCATTGTTAGACCAAGTTTGTATAAAATGTATTTATATATATATATATATATCCATCTAGATCGAAAGAAATGCGTAGCGCGTTTCGAGCGGAAAGCGATATCCATTCAAAGAAACATCTTCCACTGGTGACAGGGAATTGGAAACGTGAGACGATGCTGAGTCCAACAATAGACGACAGGTAAAAACACTCCCGAAAATCCGTACTTTTCCCCTTAAAACAGAAAACTAAACGAAAAGTCATTCTGACGTATTTATTTTGAAAAAAATATAGTGACTATATTTAACAACTATCAGAAAAATTTGTTAAGTCGATTATAAAATTAACAAACCACAAAAGAGAAAAAAGAGGCAAAATGGTTCACTGTAAACTTAAAAGTATCAATTTTGATACCTAAAGTATAAAATTGATTCAAAAATTGGGAATCAATTTGATACTTTTGGTCGATTGAATCAATTTTGAATCAATTGATTGAATCAATTGAGTTGAATGAATCAAATTGAATCAATTCTGATACTTTTGGTCGATTGAATCAATTTTGAATCAATTGATTGAATCAATTGAATTAAATGAATCAAATTGAATCAATTTTGATACCAAAAGTATCAAATTGATTCAAAAATTTGGAATCAATTTGATTGAATGAATCAAATTGAATCAATTTTGATACCAAAAGTATCAAATTGATTCAAAAATTTGGAATCAATTTGATACTTTTGGTCGTTTGAATCAATTTTGATACCAAAAGTATCAAATTTATTCGAAAATTTGGAATCAATTTGATACTTTTGGTATTAATTTGATACTTTTAAGTTTACAGTGATGTCTCCCTGTCCTGGAAGACAGAAATTGTCTTTTAATTTTAATAAAAGAGAAAAAAAATGTTAATTTCCAATTGACGCTTTAACATGACCCTTTTAAAGAATCAAAGTGTAGATATATTTGATAGAGAGGACAAATGGTATATGAGAAACAAAGGTCTAAACAGATGGAGAGAAAAAAAAATTCTCACACACGTGTTAAAAAGTGCAAATTATATACGAGTATTAGAGAACCAAAGCAGGTCAACCAATCAAATTGCGCGCGTTTAACTCGACAGAGTTTCAAGAGCGCCTCATCAGGTTACTGTGTTATGTACTTGCAATGCAGCCGTGTATAAATCATAATGACAATCGCCTTGTGTTTGTTCGATCGGTCGCACATGAAGCTCCTTTTCGGTATATCCTTGCATAAATTAAACCGGATATCATCATACACGAAAAGAAAGCAAACCGAATTTATATTGTCAATGAGAAAATTCAAATAATAATAACAACAACAATTCAAAAAAAAGCCCATGTTTATTAATATGCATTGCATATTTACTCATCGGTCCAGATCAAATCGCTCATCTTGCAATTTAAGTTTCTTCTCGCACCCCTTTATTTTCAAAATTATCTTACGAATGAACGTCGCATTTTTTATTGTGTTAGTGCGAAGAGGAACGGCGCATTTAAATCTCATCGAGACTTTGTTATAAATATGGATGAAGTAGTAACATTGAAAACGGTAAGTCATTTATATATTTGCCAACTGCGCATCATTTTTTATTTATGAACTCCAATATTATTGTATATTAATAAACGAAATCGGCAAATCAGCAAATATATACACAACTTCACTAATTGGATTCAAGTTACAATGGTAGTAAGATTATTTTACGGTAAAATTTACTATTAGTTATCCAAATATTACTATACGGCCATTGGAGAATTGGGAATCAGACGCAAACGTGAAACCATCATTATATACCTTGAAATTCCAGGAATACAAAGTGCTATCGCTTGTAATCGTCTATTCCCTCTATGAGTATAGACTGGTGTTAAGTGTCACACGTAATGCGAAATACGATCTCATGGTTATCCTGTCCTACATTGCCAGTCGTTTTATAATCGAGTCACATTGTAACCGCATGTATTCATTTAATGATCTTATAAAGCGAAAATGAAAACATCGCAAACAAAAGCTTTGTTTTATATGTTACAGAGGAGATAGTTCAAGACACTTTACTGACAGAACAAATTCCTTTTAGTTGATTCAAAAAGAAGAAGAAAAAAAATTGCAATCATATCACAAATGCTGATACGAACAATATAAGAAATAGTTTATATATTTTCTTCTATATCATTTATAGAAATGTTATTAAAAAGACTCCATTCTCATTTATACAAAAATGCCAATTATCGCACTAACAAAAATTTTCATACAAAAGATACACTAAACCTAAAAGTATCAAACTGAAACCAAAAGTATCAAATTGATCAAAAAATTTGGTATCAAACTGAAACCAAAAGTAGCAAATTGATCAAAAAATTTGGTATCAATTTGACACCAAAAAGTATCAAATTTATTAAAAAATTTGGTATCAATTTGATACCAAAAAGTATCAAATTTATCAAAAAATTTGGTATCAATTTGATACTTTTTGGTTTACAGTCCCTTTTATTATCAAAGGAAAATGCAAATATTTGTTAAAATCGGAAAATTTTGATTTGTTCTAATTTGACTTATGTTATTTGTAATAAATTGATTGATGGACATGAAATTTTTGTTTAAACACGGCAGCAGAATGAGTACACATGAACAATTCCAACAATTGAATGCGGCAAAAAAATGTATATGGTAATAAAATTTCTGGGAATTGCAAGTTTGCGAAAGAATATTACAACAAATTCATTTTTTGCCGCACAGATGCTTCGCTTGCAAATGATACATAAGATTTTCAATCTCGATTTTAAAATCGCTTCTGTTCTTGGCCAACGAGCTCGCGCCTTAAGCCGGAAGTACTTATTCGAAGATCTTTCCAAACTGAATGAGCGCGATGAGCTTATAGAGGGACTTCTTCCGCTTCGAATCAAAAATGAAACAATATTTTAATCCTTGATTTTTTCATTTTGTTGTATTTTATTATTTTTTTTTTTTTTTGAGAAATTTTTTTGAAAAATATTCTCCAATATATATGATACAGGTGAAATTTATTTTGCAATGATGAGAGAAATAGAAGACGAAAGTAACTTTTTGAAATATACTTTGTAGATTGAGTTGAAACTCGAGATAAAAACTTGAAATAGAATGACTGTCCGCACTCGAGAAAAGTGGGGAGATAAAGGGTAGCACCTGCGCTAGACTTCACCCCTTTTAAGCGCATGCTCTTACTTTATAGAACACCCTACCCGCCACCCTACCCAATGCTTTGACTTCCAATGCGATTGGAAATAAGATCCGCTGGACGACCAAAGTGCCGCTACTTATATTTTTACGTGATCCTCTCTACAAATTCGAAGAGGCATTCAATTATTCTAAGAAAAAAACAAGATATTGTGTCATAATAATCCAAACATTCACAATATTCTCACTTTGATAATTTATTTAAAGTCTAATTTTAGTGTAAAATTAATCACATTCATTTTATTGAGTTTATAATTTTCGAGATAAAATATTCAGCAATATATTTTAGAAAGGAAAGTAATAAAAAAAACATTCCAAACAAATATTTCGTCTAGTTTAACAAATTTTTTGATCGAAGAAAGCATTTTGTCGTTTGAACCAATCCTTTGGAACCTAACAAATATTTGGTTCAAACGACCAAATTCTTTCTTCGATCAAAAAATTTACTAAATTGAACCAATTTTTTATCGAACTAAACAAATATTTGGTTCAATTTAATAAATATATTGATCGAAGAAAAAATTTGGTCGTTTGAACCATTTTTTTTCGAAGCTAACAAATATTTGGTTCAAACGACCAAATTCTTTCTTTGAACAAAAAATTTATTAAATTGAACCAATCTTTTAAGAAACCAAACAAATATTTAGTTCAATTTAATAAAGTTTTTTGAATGAAGAAAGAATTTGGTCATTTGAACCAATATTTTGGAACCAAACAAATATTTGGTTCAGTTTAACAAATTTTTTGATCGAACAAAGAATTTGGTCGTTTGGACAGCAAATTTTTGACGAAACCAAACAAATATTTTGTTCAGATTAACAAATTTTTTGATCGAAGAAAGAATTTCGCCGTTTAAACCAATCTTTGGAACCATACAAATATTTGGTTCAAACGACCAAATTCTTTCTTCGATCAAAAAATTTACTAAATTGAACCAATTTTCTTATTAAACTTAACAAATATTTGGTTCAATTTAATAAATATATTGATCGAAGAAAAAATTTGGTCGTTTGAATCAATATTTTGGAACCAAACGTATATTTGGTTCTAACGACCAAATTGGTGCGTTTGAACAACAAATTTTTGATGAAACCAAAAAAACATGTGGTTAAGTTTGACAAATATTTTGATCGATGAAAGAATTTTGTCGTTTGAACCAATATTTTAGAATCAAACAAATATTTGGTTCAGCTCAACAAATTAAAATAAGATTTCCAAAAAGTAAGATTTTTACTAATTTAAGAGGAAAATTTTGAGACATTTTTCCATAAGATGCCTCTATTAAAGCTGCAGTGTAAATATAGGGCATGGTTGAAACACTTCAACACTTCAATAAAATTTTTTAATTTTAAACTATTTTTTTTTTAAATCGTTTGAAAAGTAAAAAGGAAATTTTTTTTCAAGTAAAATCAGAAATAATTGCACATTCATCCCTTTCGTGTGAATGAATTGGCATTAGCAAACGCATCAAATCGAAGGTCGCACACGTCCCGTTAAAGTCACCGATACTTCCAATATCTCTATCGTATAGAACATCCCGATAGTCGCGTGTTTGGTGGAGAATCCCGGGGGAGCGAAGGGCAGAGAGTGCAACGATTGGAAATGGTGGGAAGCAAAGGCGCATCGCATCTCTCGATGAATTTCGCAGTAGTGGGGGATGCCACCCCCGTGTGCCTTCTTCTCAGTTTTATCATCAATCCGCGGCACGGCGCCACCGACCGGCCTACACTCTTGCTTTCCCTTTGAACACATCGGCACAACAATTGTCCCACTCGGTTGTTAAATACACTCTTCTATATTATGTTCCAAATTTTTTCCCACTGACAAATTCACTTGACAGTGAGTAATTTGGAGAAATAATTCCCTCGATTATTGGTGCAAAAGACTGAAGGTATTTTTTCAAAATTGAAAAATCCAACTCTGAGGAAACTATCAGGGACAATACTTTCGCTGGGGGATGAAAGTGCGTACCGCGGAGGGATGACTGGCGAGGGCTGCAGAAACCGAGTTCGAGTTTAGTCTCGGCCAGAACACAGGCCTAGCAGGACCCTTCGTATTCGTACGTTCATATAAAGTTGATAAATATATATATACAAATATATATATATATCTATATCATCAATGAGACAATCCACACAAGTCTCTAGTGACATCGCTCCAGTTTTATCACACCTAGTACGTACCATTGACCAGTGTTTATATATTTTTACACCCCACACCCACCCCACAATTTTTGAACCGCCGAGTGTGAAAAACATTTTCCAAAAAAACACACCAGTGATTGTGATTGTGCCTCGAAAAAATTTTTACCAAGTGGTCCACTTTCTTTGCTCAATTATTCTCTCCAAGGAAGTGATGCAGTTTTTTGCGAAATGAAAATATTTTTGAGAAAGAATATCAATATTTAAAAATATTAAATTTTTCTATCATTTTTATTATGAGTTTCTTAAAAATTATTATCACCTTCCAAATCTCTGTAAAGTCTGTAAACTCAAAAGTATCAATTTGATGCAAAAAATTGAAATTAATTTGATGCTTTTTGTATCAATTTGATTAATTTACAGTGATACTGAAATTTAATTTTTCGAGAAAGTTTGCAAATGAAGGAAAATAGAGAGAAAATTTAACATCATCAGTATATTAGAAAATACGTGTTGGATAAAATCAAGAAGTGCTTTTAAGAATAAAATGTCAGTTTGAAAGTTGAATCGAGTTGCCAGAAACGTGACCATAGGTCGGATTCTTGATCGTCTCGACTACTATATAATGCCCTTTATCTCATATATAAGAAGTGCGGTCAACCAACTCGCTCCGCCTCTGGTTCTCACTATCGCGAGAAGATTTATTTTACAAAATTTGAAACTTGTGATAAAAAAAACAAATTCAATTCTTTCCTCCTCCTCTTTCATATATTTCAATTTCCCACAAGTTTCACAAAATATTCTGTCTTATATATTATTATGCGCGGGGAATTTTTAAGTTTTGTCTTGAGAAGAAAATAAGAAATTTTTCCTTCTTGGAGAAAAAGTGCGCAAGAGAAAAAATTACATTGCAAATTATAATTAAACAATTTAGTGAAAAATCGAAGTGCAACTTCTCATGGTGCTTTATCTTATCGTGTTGGAGAAAAATTTGCTTACTCCTGCGTTTGGAAAGGGAGAGATGTCCCTGAGCGCGGCTCTTGAACTTGTGAAGAAACCGACGAAGGCGTTTATCCTTTAAGATATTATTACAATCGCTAGATGAAGACGAGAGGCCTGTCCCCCCTCGATGCCGACTTTTATCGTCATAAATGTGGTATTGAGTAGCGTGCGAATCTGCATTCCTTTTTCGACAAAAAAAATTTTAAGTTTCGCGATGAAAAGTGAAAAAAGGAAAATTTTCATATTCTATAAATATTTAACGGATTAGTGCAAAGATGTCTCATCCAGTGTTGAATGGAATTTTTCGACACTTTTTCATTACTGCGGATCTTTAAGCGCATTTCATTAATTGAAATCACTGACAGTCACTAGAAAAATTCACAAATGTCGAAAAAAAAATTTTTCAACAATAATAATACCAATTGGGAGATTTTTGCTTTTTCTAAACTTTCTAAACGGTATTTTTTATTTTGATTCTTTTAGTATCAATTTGACACTTCCGTTCCCAATTTTTTTCCGATTCCGATTTTCCAAACTTTTAAGTGATGTTTGGATCGAGACAGACCATTTTCATCAACACTTTTATTAAAAATGCAGTCAATTTAAAAAAAAAGTTTATCTTCCGGTGTGAGAAGGTGAAAAGATCAGAAAAACGAAATAAAGATATAATAACTAATAAGTCGCCGGGCAAGGATTAAAAGAATAAAGAAAATTTGAGTTTTTACGGAGAAAGTTCGCGGCGGACAGAGTTGCTTTTAGCGTTGACAAACTAATCCTCGCGCTCTATACCCGGTGATCGTAAAGCAGCGTTGACAACTAGTTGTCATACATTCCTGACCATGTGGAACGATAAATATTGGTAACGCTATATAGTAACCTAAGACTTGCTAGTTTAAAGCTCACTTAACAATTTTACCTCTTGTTACGCGTCTTTACACGGTACTTAATAAACTATTAATCCGACAAACGTTTCAAACTTTTATTTGTCTTTAAAAATCAATTTTCCCATTAAATATTTTCCTTAAAGTTGAATAAAAATAATTTCCCACGTATATAAAATCTTAGTTCAAAAATACATAAATATAATATAATATAATATAATATAATATAATATAATATAATAAATTAATTTATTATAATATACATAAATATAAATTAATAGAATAATGAATATTATACATGTGCAGAAATTGACCCATTTGGTCCTATATACTTGAAATAGGGTTTAGCAAGGGTTTAACTAGTTTTCCCAGTTTCTTTCAAGGACCTTGTTAGAGCCCTATTTTAAACACTGTAAACTTAAAAGTATCAAATTGATACTTTTGGTATCAATTTGATACTTTTAAGTTTACAGTGAATAGGGAAAAGTGGGGCAATGCAGGGGATATAATTTATCAATTTAACAATTATTTTATTAATATAAATAATTTTATCATCAAAAATAAAAATTCAAAGTAAAGTCAAATTTTAACTCGGATGAGTGATCGTTACTTAGATTTTTCATTATACATTATTAATTTTTAATAACTATTGTATATTCCAGAGAAAGTAATTTGAAAATTTTTTCCGATTGATTTAGAATTGAAAATGTATAGTTTTTTTTTCTGGAGAAAATAACTTTAAACTATGATGATTATAACAAAACGAGAGCGAAAAGTTGTTAAATATAGTACTTGAAGAAAATGAGTCGAGAATCACTAAACTATTTGGTAAATTAATTATTTCATCGTTTCTGGCTTCTATGAGGTAATAACGTACTGTGTGTGCAAAAGCAAACGTTGCTTTAACGGTGTGAAGTTCTCGTACCTTGGGTAAAAGGCGAGTATAGTGGTAACCCTTTCTGAACAGCTATTATCCGCACGCGTTGTACTATTAGCCTATTTTTTTATTTATGACACAAACTGAGGGGGCTGACATCGCTCTCCTGGTTAATACACCTCTCATAACTATCTTCTCGCACCTAAAGGGCGGTACCAATGTGTCACGTTTCTTAGAGATTTTTTTTTATAATAATACATTTAAGCGCTTGTAATAATCATTTTTTTTCGAAACGTTATTGAAGAGGTAGGAACTTCAAACTCTCTCTCCAACTTTTTAATCGGAAAAAAAGGGGGTCGCGAAGTGTGAACTTATCGTCTACTGTATAATTTTACTCTAAATTATTAATTCAAACTAACTTTTCCAACTTTAATGTTGTTTAGTAGTTTATAAACCTGGCCGGGTGAAAAAAAAAATGTTTTGCCAATTCACTTTCAGAGAAAAATTGAGCAAAGAAGATATTTTATTTTACGAAGAAATGCACTGGTGAGTTTATTCTTGAATCAGTTTATTTAACACGAATCTGTCGCCTTTTAGAAACGATATTTATTTTCATTCGCAGGACAATTGAATTGCAATTATTTTTATTAACTTCTCAAGAATGAGATATATCAACTCAAATATGAATCGAGATATTATAAACATATTTTGCAATGCTGTAAAATTGTTTTATAAATACAATTTTGTTAAAATTAATTTTGTAACACAATTTTGTTAAAATTAATTTTGTAACACAAAGTAAAATTACATGTCTGTAATTTATTATATTGAAATTTAAATTGAAATTAAAGAATTAATAATTTTGAAATAGAGGAAATATTAATCTTTCCTTGAGGGTTTTGAGGAAGGAGAAAAAAATTGTGAGAATGTCGGTACTCCTGATGATTCTAGGGATAACCCGACATTTCAAGTACAAATCGAAAGGGCACCTCAGGGACATTACTTATCCGGTATCGAAAAAGGCGACCGATTCGTTCAACATCAAGAAAAAGGGGTTCGAGAAAAACTAGCGATTGGCAGGACGGGATTGGAAAGGGGCGGCAGGCGCTAGGTCGGGGAGTTAAAACTACGAGATCCTCGTTTAGGTGCCACCTTGCCAGCCTCCGCTTCTTTCCATTGAACCCCACTCCAAAAGTTTATATCCCCACTATGTCAAATGTTGCTTTCAGTCGGCGGTTCATTTTCAATGGAGGGGATGTGTATTGCTACTCGATTCGTCACTCGGTGGGCTGGCATACCCCCCACTTTGGCTACTAAGCACCTCCCATCCCCTCCACATCACCCATCGCCCTCCTCCAGGCAATGCATCGGTCCTCCGGTAGCTCTTAGTTTCAGGTTAGGAGCCTGCTAGGAAGGGTCTCTCTTTCTCTTGTGGATCGAAAGGAGCATACCCTTTGAAACGAGAACCTAAAAGCTGATTAAGTATAAAGTGAATCACGTCCCATCAATCGTCTCTGGATTAATCGAGTGATTGACCTGGCATGGTTGATTAAATTATCATTGGAACTATCATCGGATAAAATTATTACCAAAAAAAATAGAAAAACGATTTTTGTGCAGAAGTGTGATCCTTGTTTTAGGTGCAAAGTGTGGATTAAAAGGAGTGAACTAACGCAACGTTATAAAAGTGCATAAAAACGAGTGTCACAATCAGTGTTCAAATAGAAACTGATGATCATAACAATGCCTCGTTGTCGGTTACGACGTCGTTGCTTAATTAAACCGGTGGTTTAAATAAAACCCCGGTTTTACGGAGAACCCTTGTGCTAATAGGAACCTAATTCCTTAAACGAGAGAATTTTTTTTCCGAGCATTTTTTTTTTTGGTTTAATAGTGACCGGCATCGATGCCGAAACGAAAATTGAAGTGATTTGCTCCCGCTCTGACGGACCAGAGTTTGGTGGAACTTGTGGCGTGAATTGTTTTTGGGACCGCCGGAGAAGATCGAAGCCGTCAAAGTGGCTTCGTCACTGGGGCTCCAGGGGCCTTCTGCGCCGATCGGGGCCCAATTATTGGCTTCTGGCGGTACAGAAAATCATGCGCCCGCAACAATTTATCACGCGAATTTGGTAGCTGGTACGAATAATAACATCGTGACAACGGCACTCCAACAGCCACTTCTTAATTCTTTAAATCCTGCGGTGTCCCTCAAAGACATGCAGGCCTCTGCGGAAGCAAGTACCTTCGACCTCCAGGCCATGCAGTCCATGGAATGGCTCTTCAGAAAGGAACGTATCTACTTGCTGATGCAGTTCTGGCAACAGGTAAGTTCATTTTACTTGTTCCGGAAATAAAACCAAAAAAAATTGTTCAAATCGTGATGATGTAAAATTTGTTCACCGCGGATCAAAATCGGTGAATTTTGTGTGAATTAAAATAATGTGAAATTGGGGAAATTTCGGAAGTGGACCGCAAATGTTGGCCGATGACCAGGGGTGAGATAATCCAGAGGGTTGGAATGTTGTGCGTCAGTAGGTCGAACGTTTAACTGTCAGAGGAAGTCCGATCTGGATAGAGAACGAGGTCGAAAGTATAGAATGCAACTAAACATTGCCCTGGCAGGAAAGCTATTGTCAAACACTCAATGAAAAACAAAATTGTAAATATACTCGTAGTTAAATTAATCAGTCTTGAATATCTCAAACATATAACAATTACACGTTATATACCGAAACTAATTGTTACTTTGATTTTTCAAAAAGAATTTTCATACCCATTTTTCTTACATAATATCATCAAGATTCCAACATTTTAAATTTATGGATTTATTCCAATTTTTCCCCAACTATTAATATCTTTCTCAATCCGAGAGAAAATTAATTCGATTCTGATTTGTCAAAACTATCCAACAAAGTCACTTCAATACACGCAGATATAAATAAGGATTGAAAGTCCCTGGTTAATTTGACAAATAAGATTTTCTACTAATTTCAATTCCGACATGAGAAATTTCGTTTAGGAGTCGACGAATCTTGTTACAATTGATTTGGAAACGGGTAATAATAAGAAAATAGAGATCATTTCGAGAATAGATCTCTTTCCTTGTGCGAGAGATTAAATATAACGTTGTACCATCAATGATCTTGCCGGCTTGTAGAGCTCAATTTTGAAGCAAAGCAATTACCGCGATTCTTAAATGACTCATCGAAATTAAGCAACTGACAATATAAATAATTCATTCCCGTAGCACTCGAAGTTCTACTAAAATTTGTAAATCTGTACCCGAAATCAGATATGATTGACATCACGGAATAATGTTTAAGGATGATCATCAAATGACGCGCGATTATTGAATAAAATATGAGAACTGTATCGAAAACCATTTGCGAATTTCATTTGTTCAGGAATATTTCGAAAGGACCAATTTGACTTTGATTGGCGTTTAGAATAAAGTTCCGCGGAAAATTAACTGATGGATTTACGCTCCATGTATGCGTTCGTTTCGCTCCAATCAGTCTCGATAATTTCCCCGCTAGGATAATTCTATACATCATCTTAGGTTCAAACGCCTTATTAGTTTATCGCGGCTATTTAAAAATATGTTCTCATCAAATTATTATTGTGGCGAATTTGCAGTTTATTTTCCGGATATGCTTAATACCGAGGAAAAATAAAGTAATAAACAATGTTTTTTTAATTGCTATGCGGTAAGTTTCAATCAACTATATAAAGTAGGAAAATTCTGCGTCTTGAAATTGTATATATATATATATATATTTATACCTGTATCAAGGGAATCCTTTGGAGATCTTGTAATTGGTCGTTGGTCAGATTTTCGGTCACTTGGGCGATTTGGGGTTGATCGTTTGGGGTCGAGAAGTTTGCCGGATGTTGTGCTTGTTGTTTTGGGTATGGATAGTTGGAAGATTTCAAGGGAATCGAACAACTTGTGGGAATGTGCGGCTTTGAATCCTATAGATGTCTGCGAGATTGTCGCGCTTCTCGTGTCAAGACAGAAACAAGGCACTCGACGACGCACGCCTGTTAAGTAAACTGAGCTTATTTTGAAATGCGTGTAAACATTAGACATGTAAATTTGAAATCATCTCTTACCCCCTAAATAAACATATATATGACGAATCTGATCCTTTTCGGAATTTAACAGGATTTAGGCATATGATACCTTCCGGTGTTTTTTCACTCTGATGCGCAACAAAAACATATACGTCTATTTTCCATTATAACCAGGTTGAAATACTCTTTTCCGAGAATTAGTCACAACGTTGAAATAGTCCCTTTTCCAAGAATTAGTCACAACGTTGAAATAGTCGCTTTTCCAAGAATTAGTTATAACTTTGAAGTAGTCCCTTTTCCGAGAATTAGTCACAACGTTGAAATAGTCGCTTTTCCAAGAATTAGTTTCTTAGAATACTATCGATTTTTGAAGATTACTTATCAGGTGGAATAATTAAGTGAAATTACAATTAAGTGTAATTTTATTACAGACTGTCTATTATTTTCCATCAAGTGAGATGATAATATTAAGTGATCATAAGCGACAAACCGTTGGCAAACATATGCTATTTATTGCCCAACTACCTGTTTCCAATAAAATACACCCGCTTAATAAGGCACAAATTAGTACAGTACCGTGCGGCAAGCTTATGTCAGTGTGTGCAGACTATATTAACAGTGCATAGTTCCATAATTATATGTCTATTGATCAGGCTTCACATGAAATAAGGGATCCTAGTCAGAATGATATTTTAGTTTTAGTAAAATTATTTAATCAAGGTAAAGAAGCAAAATTTTCACAGAAAACCTAAAGGGATCAAAACGTTGCAAAATGATGCTGCTTTCTTGGATCATTCTGCAAATTGATCAAAGGGATCAAAACGTTGCAAAATGATGCTGCTTTTTTGGATCATTCTGCAAATTGATTCAAAAAGCGGGTATCATTTGGCAACGTTTTGATTCCTTTAGGTTTTCTGTGCCCTTTAAGTTTTCTGTATTCGTAAAGAAACATTCTTGAGTAAAAAAAGTTAATCATAAAATGAATCTGGAACGCCTTTGAGGATCAGGTGTAAAAAAAAGTGTCTCATTGAACAAATAAAGTAATTCGATTTATCAATTTCCAAGAAAGAGAAAAAAAAACGAAAATTGATACATGAAAACGTAATTTTGATTTTGTGTGTAGTATTTTTGTGTTTAATGTCATTAAATGATTAACATCACGTTTCTAAAGTGCTTCTGAGCACTTGGCAAGTTATACGAGATTATTCAAAGTGAACTCGTCCATCTGCGTTTCGAACGTTTCTTGATTACCAATGAGAATAACTATATTCACAACGTGTGTGTCTTTCTCTCACCCGTCCAAGATGAAATTTTTCAATTGTTTCAATTAGAAATATACAATCGTTCCCTATCGGAAATATCCAATTGATCTAATTCGAAATATTCAATTGATCCAATTCGAAATGTGTATATAGAATTAATTTAATTAATACCCAATTTCTATATGTTAGCAGTAGAAAGAAAATAATACAGTGAAGAAAATTTCTACATATACTTGATAGGTCAAAGGGATGGAATTTTTTTCTTAAATTTGTTATTATATAACGTGGAAGATTCAAAATTTTTTTTACACATTCTTAAGACTTTTTTTTACACATTCTTAAGACTGTTATGAGAAATGTCGTTACTTCCGGTCCAGGTATATGTCTATAGGCAAAAGATATCTTTCAACGTACTTCCGATTAGGGTGCATGCGTTCTCTTGAATGGACAAAAGTTTTTCTGGCATACCATCTCGGGCAGCTTCCCCTTTCGTCTCGAAACTCCCTTCGGGGAAGTCCCCCCACTCTCGCGGCAAAGTTCCACACCGCGTATCGGAAGGGGAATCCCTGACAAGCTTTACGAAATCCCCGACTGGCGGCACCACTTTCCGTGGAACGTTAAAACTTATTGGAACATGAGTCACGCGGTCCTTTCGTACCAGAGATAAGTACATAAACATCCAGTGTGATAAATTTTATCTTAGCATGTGTCTATTAATTCTCTATTTAATTAAATACCATTGTCGATAAATATAATTTTCAAGAAAAACATCGTTTTTCATCGATTTAAATTTTTTTTGGATCTGCTTCACTGTAAACTTAAAAGTATCAAATTGATTCAAAAACTTGGAATCAAATTGATACTTTTGGTATCAATTTACTTTTAAGTTTACTTTTAAGTTTACAGTGTTCCAAAAGGTGAGGTGTAGATAATTGTTAAAAGGAGTGAAAAACGAAGCAGATGGAAAAAAATTTATAAATATTAAATATTGTATATTTATATTCTCCCTTTGCGAGAATATTGAAGGAACATAATTATAGTACGTGTCTATAAATACTATAAGGATCGTACAAGTGTCGTCGAGTATCGAATCTTGAGATCGTTGGCACAGCGATTTTAGAAGCTTGAGCGCGACGCGATTTTGTTTCTTCGTTTTTGCGTTCCCTGTTGGAGACAGCATCATGACGGCGGAACTATACTTACAAGCGGTTACCAAAAGAGACTCTCATATACAGGATAGAATAGGATTCGCGATTATTAATTTGCCAGTGGCGTTATTTCTGAAATAAGTGATTTAGCTAGCGAAGCCAGTGGCGAGCAATTCACCGGCCAAACTCTGATTCACCCACACTCCAAAAATATCCAAATAAACGGAGATACGTCTGGCGATACTTAACTACCCATTTACTTTCGCTTCTGCGTATAGAGAACTTAGTATTATAGTTTTACTATGTTTGACTATTTTACTATTTTTACTATTTTACTATTTTTACTATTTTACTGTTTTTACTATTTTACTGTTTTTACTATTTTACTATTTTTACTATTTTACTATTTTACTATATTTTTCGAAAATTTTACTAATCTCCGAATTTTTAATAACCTACAAGTTACAATTAAGTATAAGTAACCTATTAGTAACTTGATATTGAAATTTTTTCTAATGATTCGATTTCTAAGACGCGATTTTCGGTTTTAGCTTACTTTTACAGATCTCATTACACACCATTTCTTGCATATTGTAAATCTCATTTGGCGATGGTTTCAAATGAACCTAGTGAGACTTATATATAAAATGCCGCTCGCAATCGATTAACCAGTGCGCCTGAATGGTAATAGAAATCTTATACCTGCGTTACGTAAAATTCGATCGAATGTCTGTCGTATATTCCATTCACGGACAACGCCTTTGTGGTTCTCTAACTGCTTATGCACACACTCCTATATTTATTTACTCGCATTGAATACACATACTCTTCGCATATCCTCGACGACGAGCTTCTTCTTCCTATTTCGAGAGACCTGAAAACGTCACTCTCTTTCGATCGACTTCACCATCAGACAGAAGTGAAAGCCGCTTCTCTCGATTGGAAAAGTACGGGTTCACGCGGGTCACTGCACTTGATAAATATCATTTGCCCTAAATTTAATAATTATCAAAAAGAAAAAACTTCCTAATAGGTAATATTTTTTATAGGGTGATTTTTTCAAGTGTCGGCAATAAATTCCAATTTGCATGATTGACAACTGGGGAAAATAATGTTCTCTTTATGCAGTTTATACTTTCGTGAGCATCAGCCACCCAGAATGAAGATTTTTACTGTGTACTCAAAATGTTTTGATGGGACGGTGAGGGCCTTTATTCTCAAGCCGATAACGCTTGTGTGTTATATATACCTATGGTTGGCGAGAATGCAAAGGCGTGCCGAAACCATAAACTCGAGAGGTTAGCGGTGGTCCCATGCACGTATGTGGCCAAACGCTAATTCGTAGGTAGAAGCGAATGGTAAATTGGCACTGACCACACATTGACTCTCGCTCACACACCGTTGTCAGTGTAAACGCACGTACACGAGAAAGAAGCCCAAGTTTGTGTGTGTGTGTATGTATGTATCGTGTGTCGTGTAGGTCGTGTGTGCAACAGATGCGCCAGGCACGCGAGCCGCACTTCACGGGACGTGCGGGTCGCGAACTCCGAACCTTCCGGTTCGAGTCTCTCCGACCTACACACAGAGGCCACTCGAAATATTTGGCAAATGTACTCGAACATTTTTCACCAGACACATATCAATTATTTTTACTTTTCAAGGTCATTTGTCCAAATTTAAATAGTGTCGCAGAAAATTAATAAGTTATTCTAATTCAAGAATTCACTCATCATTTTTTTTTTGGCGATGAAAAAAATAATCTTTCTTCTTTTGAAAAGGCATATCTTTCGCTGTGCCGCTCAATTTGAAGATGACTCTTCAAAGGTCGCTTGGACTTGGTCCAAAAATTCCTTGATCATCCCCACTTGGATGTATGCGACAACGGGAGCGCATAACGCTTTGGATATAAACGCAATATGCCGCGCGCGACTTCTCCAAAGATTTGTTTACTTGCGGCTTTGGAGGAGGGGAGGGGGGGGCTTAAGTGAATTCAAAGTGAGCCGTAAACTCCATAGTCTAAATAATCTGCGTAAATAGTTAAATACACGTTTTGCACAAACAAAAAATAGTTTCATTTCATAAGAAGAAAAACAAATCGTTCTTATGAATATGCAAAAACACTTTTCTATATAAGTTTCATTAAAATGAAAAATAATATAGTTATATAATAACATCAAATATTGGAAATCAATAACAGTGGTTTGATATTCAGCAGGTTATATATATAACAAATAGGAAATAAGTTTTCTTATCAAACGAAACTGGGTTTTTTTTTAATATTCCTTGGAAAAATTTCAGTAGGATTTTCAAGTAAAAAATAACTAACCCAAATAACACAACATCTGAGCCGGCAATATTGTGTCAATATTACGTGGTAATATTGCCTCAATATTGATTATGTCTGCCTTGTGGAAATATTGCCAGGCAATATTGATGCAATATTGCCAGGAAATACTGATGCAATATGGCCAGGAAATATTGATGCAATATTACCAGGAAATATTAAGGCAACATTGCCTCGCAATATTAAAAAATTTTGTAATAT
>JUFY01030997.1:0-14506 GCA_001855655.1 Leptopilina clavipes | reverse complement strand
TTTAATTTACAACTTGTTTAAATTTATGTCGTAAAAATATAATTAATTTATTAAGTAATTTTTATTATTAATATGAATTTAATAATATAAAATTTTCTATATTTTTCAAAATAATAAAACAAATTTTTTAAGAAATTTATAATAGAGTAGAATACCGTACAAATTTTTTGCTTTATTTAGAAAAAGTACCACTAATTTGTTATGAAATTATATTTAAAAATAGAATTCAATCCATTTTTTTCCATTTCATTATTTTGAGAATTTATTATTATTTTTATTAAACTAGCGCATCCGATAACCGCTGCGCGGTCGACTACGTTGCTTTCATATTTCTATTTTACATGTCTTTTTTATTAAGAAAGTGTAACATAATTTTTCTTGTTCTTCCATTTTTATTTTGCTTTATTTTTTTCATTCTATAAGACCAAAACAGAATAGAAGCGTAACTGGAATCGTAATAGAAATCGAAAATGGAATAATGGGTTAGAGAAGGATGGGTATTACGTTTCTATTATGCTTTGGCCTTTAAAGTCTTGTCAATAGCATTGTAAAATTACTATAATTTTTACTAATATGAATGCAAAATAAAATTAAAAACTTTAATTAAATTTTATTTTTTAAATAGAAAATTCTTGAAAAATTTAAGTTTCTTTTTCACATTTTTAAAACTTGTATTTTCAGTATAAATTTATTACAAAATTATTTATTTTTTACGAAATAAATAGACCAAAAAAATTTATTTTAATCATACTCTTTAATTTATATAATTTTAAGTTTATTATTATTTATAAAAAAAAATTATAAAGTAATATCTATGTTAAAGTATAACTAACCCTCGGAGTACACACCAATTTCTAGATCACGGAGAAAACTCTGTGTCAATTCGACCCATTTTTGTAACATTTCATAAACACTTTGTTTTTTCATATAGTTTAAAAATAAAAACAAAGTTTTCTTCTAATTTTGATTGTTATTTAGCCAATCTGACTGAAATTTTTTTATATTTTAATTAATTTTAATTTATAAATTTTTATATAGGTATACATTTTACAAAAAAGGATTTTTGCACAATAACAATTTAATTTTTTTACAATTTTTTAACAAAAATTTTGAAAAAAGGCATATTTTTGAAATTTTTTTATTTTTAAAAAATCAATAACTTTTTAATATTTAATCGTGAAAGGCATAATAATATGTTAACAGATGCTGCTTGAAAAACTATACAACATCAAGCAAAAATATCTAAAGATGTTCTTACATTTTTTAATAGTTATGGTCAAAAATTTTTTTTTTCAAAAAGTTAAAAACTCTTTTTGTTTCTGAGATATTAAGGGTTATATAATATAAGTACACACACACGCTCACATATGGACATTTTTAGACTTCTGAGATCAAATTGCATGGAAATAAGTGAAAAATTCAAAATCCAAAATTTTCACAAACATAATACTACCTATGAGGAAGCAATTTAAAAATTTTATATAATTTTTTAAATATGTTTATAAAAATATTGTTCTATTAAAAGTGAATATACTTAAATTTATTTTTTAATTGCAATAATTAAATATATGTGTCACGCTTCATGAAAAAAGGGACCTTGTGATCCAAAAAATGAATTTTAAGTTATTGATATGTCATTATATAGATTTTTAGTTACTATTTCACATAAAGAAGTAAAAAATTGTCTTGACCAATCAGGCAAACTCAACTTTTCTAACTTCGTGTATAATTCGCTTTTAGGACGTAAGGTGTCAGGACATAGTGAATAAGTAAATGAAAGAATACCATATAATTATTATAAATAAATTTTATTAATACATTTAATGACAATAAACATCCTTAAAATTCTTTTCTATTATAGGATGCTATAACTAAAACAATTAGCCTAAAAACATTTCAACGAAAAGTACAATCCTGATATCCTTTGAACTCCTTCCTACGGAATACTTTTTTTTTGATAAAAAGTTTGTTGCATGTTGAATGTAAAATCCATTATATGAGAAATCTTTATTTCTATCATTCTCATTGTATTCTTGCACCTCCATATGATAATCATTTTTTTTTAAATGTCCTCTGCCATCTCCCAATATTTTTTCTTCTTTCCTAATTTCATTTTTGACATCCATAGTTATTGTCCGCAGTAGTTGTAATATCGTGTGAATATGTGTTTAATTTTCTGTAATTTAAAATCATAGATTAAAAGCAATAAGTTTCGGGTTAATAGAATGAGACTAAGGTCATCTGATCGCCTCAATATTATAAATTTCAACTAATATTTCTCGTAAAATATTGAAAAGATTTTGTTATGATTGTTAAAAAGTACTATATGAAATTAATTTAGTATATGTATATCTACTATATGTATATCAAAGTTATAATTGAGCTATTAATTGTAATATTTAAAACCTACAGGTGACTAAAAAAAAATTATTAGTTAAATTATTTTTAGTTTATGTTATAAATAAATAAAATTTTACGTGTTTTATTTTTCTTATTTTTCCAGTAACGTTTTCTGAGAATTATTAGTTAAAATGAACTAATTTTTAAGTAACTTTTTTCTGAATCAGTTATTTTTTAATAATTGATGTAGCTTAAATTAATCCATATTATTTGACTGACGAATAGTATTCTTTTACAAATTAAAAATTTATAGAGTAAAGCTCTGAATGTAAATTTTTAAAAATTACATATTATCCTTGCTTAAAGATTACGTACTACTGTTTCAACTATTCACAATTAAACTGAAGTTCACAATCTCTAACAAAACGATTGTAGCAGTATTAATCGAATATTCTATGCAAATTAAGAAATATTATTAAGAATTGTTAACACTTAAAAAAAAATCTATACATAAATATGAAGAATTTTACATGTGCATAGAATGGAAATATGAATGAAATAATACAATTATTATTTTCAAATTTCATAAACGTTGATGCAATGTTCAGTCAACTTTCCCGTCAAACATTGAAAAAAATTGTGCATTTAAAGAATTACTTAGTTTCACCAGCTTCTCAACTAAAGATTCCCAAGGTTATGGTCAATGTAATTTCACCTTTCAGGAAATTTTCGGGGCTGTATGGGTAATTAAATTTTTTTTTTAATGTATATATCATAAAGTAAATTCTGAAATAATATTTTATAAAAATATATACGATATATAATGGTGAACCATACTTATTTTTTTAATAAACATTTTCAATTTCAGTTAAATATGTTAAACCCACGAAAGATATATTTAAAAAATGTATACAAATTAAACAATAATTAAAATTTTATATCAAATATAGATGTTATAAACTAATTTGCAATTTATAATGTTACAAATATATTTTTTTATTTAAGATAAAAAAAATAATACTCTTAAAATTTAGATAAATGAAAAAAAATTTTTTTGTCAAATTATGGTATATGTAATAATAAAAATAGTTTCTTACAGAGATAAATAAAAATTAAATGTTATTATTCATAAAAAAATTAAAAAATGATAATAAATTAAAAAAATTTGTTTTACTTTTAACATTAATTAAATATTTAAAATGAAATTAAAATTTTTTTTGTTATGAAATACTATAATTTTTTTAATTCGAGCTTCACAAATCCCAATTTTTTAAATTAATTTTACACTTTTTTAAATCATTTTCTAGAAATAACTAAATTACAAATTAAACTAAGATATTTTCAATATAAGTCCTTAAAATTTAACTCAATTAACTATAACTTTTGTATTTTTTTTTTAAAGGAACTTCAACATCTTCTCTTTGTAGAGTTAAGGGTATTTTAGTTGATTTTGACGACTCTTGTTTAAGCTCGGAAGTCTGCATCAATTTTTTCTGTTTTGGTATTTTTTGCCTTTGTTCTTCATAATGGATGGATTGTGCAGTGTCTAATGTTATTCCTCCTTTTTCAATTTTACGAGAAGGTGTAATACAATTTGCAAATTTCTTGAGAGGTTTTCGAAAGAAATAAACTAGAAATAATATTGCCAGTAAAGAACATCCTCCCAAAGTGGAATGCGTCAAGGTTTGGTTTTGTTGCAATTTGACTCGATGTTCATAAGGGCATTCCATTGTCGCTCCAAATCTTCCAAGGCTACATCAGTTTTTTCATTATCCCATATTGGTGAAAAAGTGGAGTTTTTTGTGAAGTCTGTCGTGTTCATAGTAAGTCGATATTCTGCTAGTCCGGGGGATAATTCGCTGATATTTAAATTGAGTTGGGGCTCGTACACGTACTCGTTTGGATCTTCGAATATTGGTAAAGCTGAAAGAGTTACACTGTCAGTTCTTAATAAGCAGTTAGCAGCAATTTGTAAAATTCCATTTCCTCTTAATTTTAAGTCCTTTTGCTTTCCTCCGTTGCAAGTTAGTCGCGCTATTTCGTATGTTGGTATAGCATACAACCATCCTCCTAATGATAAAATTGGAGTCCAATAATTTTTTTGATTAGTAGATAATCTGATGTCACATGAATGTAGAGTTTCTAATGTTGGCTTTCGAAGCAGGTTCACTTCACAGGTTGGCAGTACATTGGCATCGTATATTGGTTGTTTAGGTCACAAAGATATTTGCCGTTATTTATCTTACAACTTTGAAGAACATCATCGTTGAGATAAAAATATCTTTTATAATCTCTTTCCAGCGCTAAGTATTTGGTTTTCGGCAAGATGTAAGCCCTATCTGATTTATGTTGTCCACTTTGTACAATTGGAATTTGGTGCATTTTGTAAAGTCATAAACGTCTTGTCCTATTAAAGGAATGTCTACTGCCAGAAGCATTCGTGACATTTGCATACGTATTGAAACCATTGATATATGTTTAAAATCTATTATATTAAGTTGGGACGGAGGAATTGGGAAATTCAGTCCTGGCATAGCTTCATGAATCTCCTTGATCATGGTCAATAGCTGATCTCTCGTTATGAGAGAGGGGTGTAGTAAACCTTCTTGGGCTGCTCTTATTGCTGTTAATAATTCTTCTAAACCTGCTTTATACTCTTCTATGGTAAATTCTAATTCTATTGCTGCTGTTGAAATTAATCTTTCAAATTCTGTTATATGTAGGTGTTCTTCTGTTTCTTTAAAGCTATTTAAGTATTCATTCAATTTTTTATGCATTTCTTTAATTTCAGTTTCTCTTTGTTTTGCTATTTCATTGATTTTATGTAGTTGCGATCTTACAATATGAGTTTGTTCGCCCATAATTCTGGACATGTTGCTTTGGGTAATGCTTAATTCTTTAATGGCCTGTTCGTAACGTTCGCCGTCCTCAAGTTCAGGATCCCTGCAATTGGGCTAGCAATCTTGCCAATGAATCCAAACCATGGTACGCTTCGTTTCCTTTTCATCACGGTTGATTGTATTCCTTCTTTGGGCTAGCAATCTTGCCAATGAATCCAAACCATGGTACGCTTCGTTTCCTTTTCATCACGGTTGATTGTATTCCTTCTTTAGTATGAAATGTTGAATGTTGTTTCAGTTCTTTTATAGTTTCTGATAAATTATTCTCCGTACGCCTGGCGAGACTTATTTTCCTGCTTATTCGTGGAAGCCCGAAAGTTTCGTCGCATGTTATTTTTGTAACAGATCGACACATAACATTTAACTCTTTGAATTTAGCATTAAGTGTATTTATAAAATCCTTAGATTTTTCGACGTCTAGAAATATGGTGGCCCTCCACATGCCGGCCGCAGCGTATATTGGATTTAGCCTCTCGTAATATAAACCCACCGTGCTATTGAATTCGGTATTTAAAAAGTTTTGACCATTTGTTATTCCCAAATATCCCGTCAGGAACAAGTATAAGATTGGCATCATGGTTAACCTAAAACACATTACCATTCATAATCTAGAGAAACTAGAATGCATTATTCAGGGTACTCATTTTATTTAACTCAGTTACTCCTTCACTTTCGTAATATCCGTTTTAGGTAGATTCAAAACACTTATTTACTTACAATATATTTAGAGAATTGTTTAATTAAAAAAAAAAATTGTAATTTGTGCCGCCCATATAGCACGTAATCTTAAGGCAATCTTTCAACAACGTTATTATGCAAGTTTTGTATGATTTCATTGCAAGCTTGTGGTAATAATGCAACAAGCTTTAAAGATCCAACCAGTAACAAGCGTGACATATAAGATTACAAAAATGTTGAACTGTTATTTTACTGCAATATTGCTCAGTAATATTAGCACAAGCTTACGTCAAGCTTTCAGAAAAAGCTTTCCTCATTATTAAAAATTTTAGATATTTTATAAAATTGCATATCATATTTTTTAAAATAATTTCCTAAACTTCGCTATAGTGAATATTTTTATATACGTGCATGACATAAAACCATTTCGGATTAAATCAAGTGTTTTCTTCTTTGTTTATTGCAATAAAGACTTACAATAATCAAATCTTTTTCGAAAATTGTTACATATTACCAAATAATTAATTTGATTTTTTTGCTGCATTATTCTTTTTAAACAATTTATTATTAATAATTTTTAACATTTTTATCATTATAGCATTTATAAAGTATTATGTCAATTTAGTAAAGTCTGTAGACAGTATATGTTGTCCCATGTATATCTATATATGAGGCATTTTTCGTGTAATGTCCCAAGTGAAAAATTCAATTTCTCGGATCGAAATGAAACTTTGGGGAATTATTGTCCTATCTGGTAGTAATATAACCCAAAAAAAATTTTTCACTTTTTTGAAAATTTGGCGGTGGTAGAGAGGGGCAATATCATCAATTTTGTTAGATACCGCCTACTATTCTAATTTTTCCTGTCTGTACATTTAAAGTAAAAAATTCAAATGGAAGTGCATCCTACATATTTTTAATGCTTTTTTAATTGGCCAATTTTGTTTTTTAATCTTTTTAAAATTTGACCTTTATTTTTAAAAATTAAACACAAATTTGCTATTTTCTCAAAAAAGGCATTTTTTAAAATTTTTTTAATGGTTGCAAACGAAAGTTGAGCTTTTTTCCTATAAGTATACCAAATTTCATGATGCCGTTTTTTTTTGTTTTCGAGATATTACAAGATAACTCAAAACATCGCACTTTTCGGCGAATTCGAGTGGCTAGGAGGCCGAAAAGTGCGATGTTTTGAGTTATCTTGTAATATCTCGAAAACAAAAAAAAACGGCATCATGAAATTTGGTATACTTATAGGAAAAAAGCTCAGCTTTCGTTTGCAACCATTAAAAAAATTTTTAAAAATGCCTTTTTTGAGAAAATAGCAAATTTGTGTTTAATTTTTAAAAATAAAGGTCAAATTTTAAAAAGATTAAAAAACAAAATTGCCAATTAAAAAAGCTTTAAAAATATGAGGATGCACTTCCATTTGAATTTTTTACTTTAAATGTACAGACAGGAAAAATTAGAATAGTAGGCGGTGTTTAACAAAATTGATGATATTGCCCCCTCTCTACCACCGTCAAATTTCCAAAAAAGTGAAAAATTTTTTTTGGGTTATAATACTACCAGATAGGACACTAATTCCCCAAAGTTTCATTTCGATCCGAGAAATTGAATTTTTTACTTGGGACATTACACGAAAAATGCCTCATATATGTCATGATGATGATGATAATAATAAATAAATATAATATGCAAAATATTAGCTATATGAAAAATATGAAATATTTGATATTCGATATTGAAATTTTATTATTTTTATTTTTCTTTTTGCAAAAAGATGGAAAATACCATGAAACCAGCTCTGCCAAGTGAGAAACTAAATGTCAAGCGCCACAATGGAGGGAATCCTCATTTGCAGGTACAGGTGTACTCAAAAGTGATAAAAAACAATATATAAAACCGCGCAGCTGAAATTTAGCATTTATAATATAATATTCAAATGCTAATTCTTTTTTTTATAATATTATTTAATTTTGTTAATTTTCCTAAATAATAGGCACTAAAATGCTAATTTTTCCAAAAAATAGTGAAATTCTAATGTTTAGAATAATATTTAAATGCTATTGTTTATAATAATTAATAATATTGAAATTTTACTGTTTACAATAATATTAATATTCCGAAATTTTTAAAAATATTGGAATATTAATGTTTATAATAATACTTGATTATTTTTCTAATAATATTAAAATTTGAATGTTTATAAGAACATTAAAAAGCCAAAATTTCAATAATAGTGAAATTCTAATGTTTATAATAATTTTTAAATGCTATTATTTAAATAATAATTAAATTCTAATGTTTACACAATGCAATAAAATTAAAATTACGAAATTTTTGAATAATATTGAAATTTTAATGTTTATAAAAATATTGAAATCCTGTTTATAATATTATTGAATTGCCAATGTTTATATAATAATATTTTTCTGATAAATACTCAGAATAATATTAAAATACTAATATTTATATGGTAATATTTTTGTATTAATATTATTAATATTATTATCAATATTATTATTAATATTAATAATAATATTTATAGACTCAGTAATATTAAATATTAATATAATAGTATTTATACATAATAACATAAATAATAATAGAAAAATTACCATTATAAATAATATTCTCTTTCAAAAAAATTGGCCCAACTTTTAAAAAACAGCTAAAAAGCAATTTTTTTCGGTAAAAATGAAATACTGAGCGTGCGAGAATTTTCTTTTTTTTTAGTTTTTTAGTAAAGCTCTAAAGCACGGCTTTTCTTTTTTTTTACTGCATTTTGAGATATACCTGGACCTCCTATCTGGCCGCTGACCATCATCCCGCTCGACATTCCACAAGATTTACCAAAGACTCTGACCGCGCGTACCACCTCTTCTTGTACCAAATTGAAGCACATCGCGATCAATCCCATTCCAGCGAGAATGTAGAGGCAACAGGCGCAGAGACTTAATTCCTCGAGTGTAGGATTTTGGGCATTCTTCCCAGCTGGCAATAAATCGCCAAATCCAATTGTACCAAGACTGGTGAAACAGAAATAACCTCCCTCCAATAATGTCCAACCCTCGAGACGATTAAACATCACTGCACCGCCGCATATGTACACAATTATTATTAATAGACAAAGAGTTATTGGCACTTTCACTGGATTGTTGAGTTCATTTCCACAAATTGCCGATGATGAATTTAACGATAGTGTACAGGGATAGTAATGTCTCTTTCCATTATTGAAGGCTTCCTGAAAAACAAAAACAAAAAAAAAAACATAAAAAAATACAATTTCAAATAAAAATATTTTTTTAAGGTATTTTTTCTCACGTGGAGCTTAATTTTATATGTTAATTAACAAATAACCTGATTGTTAATACCAACTAAAGAAATAATATTAATTTAATAATTAATAACAAATATATTATTTTTTTTACTATTAATTTTTGACTGTATTTTATTATTTTCTTTACTATTAATTTTTGATTGTTTATTATTTTTTTACTGTTAATTTTTGATTGTATTTTATTTTTTTTATAATTATTAATTAATTACCACTAATTCTGGATTTATTTTTGAATTTATCATCTAATTTATTCATTAAACTTACGAAAATCCGTTTTTCCCTCCTTCAATTATAAATAAATTAAATCCTTTTTCTCTATGTAGCAGAAAATTTCTTTTTAAGAGAGATTTTTGCAAAAATCCAAAAAAAAACCATTTGCGTGCTTTATAAATTTTTTACCATTCATAATCTACTTTCAAAACCAAAAAAAAATTCTTTTTGCCACTCTTTTCACGATTTTCCTGTTTTTAAATTCGACCCTTTTTTTTCATTTCACGATAGAATTATATTAAAAAAGATCAGAAAAAAATTAGACGAGAAATTTATTCATCGATCAGGAACCACGTATGTGGAAAATATTCTTTCTTTTTTAAAATTTAAATTTCATTCTTCTCTATCTTCTTTTGAAAAGTCACTTTGCAAGTAAAAGACGCACAGTTCGTGCGCGCGATTTTTTTCATTTGCAATTTGTTGAGCAAAGAAGAGAAAAATTTGGAGAAAAAAATTTCAAGAAAAATACTTTCTTAAAATTTATTGAACACTCGTTTTTGTTATTAATATCTTTAAATAATATAATTTTGGTTAAATTTGAAACAAAATGGAATATTTTTTTTTCGAAAAAAAATTTATTTTCTCTGATCAAAATAGAAAGTAAAGGGAATTTTCCTTTTTTATATAAAAAACAATTTTTTTTTACTGTGAAAAAACACGGAATTTATTAAAATCCTTGCAGACTTTATTAGATATTTTTACATCACATAAAAAGTTATGAAAGGTTTTTATAACACGCCTCACCGGCCATTAGCGAAGCTAACAGGAAAAATATTATAAATCATCAAAATGAAAAGAACGTTGAAAATTTTTCTTTTTCTTTTTTTTTCTTCTTTTTGAATTAAAAATTTATCGCTTCATTCGAAAAATTAGTTTTTTCCATATCTTTACATTTCATCCATTTTATTTCCATTCAAACAAAAAATTATGTTGAAAGGCAGAATTTAATTTTTTCAAATGTAGAAAAAAATTGTCCCTTGCATTTATTATGCCATGAATTTAATATCTGTCATTATTAGTTTTTTTCCTCGTTTTTTCTTTTATGAAGATTATAAAAATTTGCATTCAAGGGATATTTCAGTGTATTTTATTTTCACTTTTTTTTTCAAAATTACGTGCAATAAACAAGTCAAAGCTAATTAAATAAAACCATATAAAGGTTGACTGCTATTAAAAGGGCTTAACAGTCAATAATAATTTTATCGGCAGATTTAATGTCGTGGAAAAAAGTTTCTTTTTTTTATTTTTGAAGAGTCTTTCAATGTAACCATACATGTGAACGTAATTTTGCAATAAACACAGTTTTAGTATTTTTCCCATTAAAGAGAAAAAACTATAACCCTCAAGAGATTCTCCCAGTGCTAATTTATAATTAAAAAAAAAACTATGGAAAAATATTGTGATTTTCTTCCTAAATTTTTTATTTTTGATTTTCATGTTTTGATTCTATCCTTTTTATTGCAAAAAAAAATTGTTTACAATGAAAAATAATAATGAATACAAAAGAAAGCAAGAAAAAACAAAAGAAAGCAACAATAATAATAGTAATAATACTAAAAATAGTAGCAATAATAATAATAATAAACAAAATTACTAAAGAAAAATAATAATAAGAATAATAATATTAATAATAAAATTACCAATAAAAATAATAATAATAAAAATAGTAATAAAAATTATAATGATAATAGAAATAATAGAAATAATAATAAAATAGTAATAATAGAAATAATAATAATAAAAAATTTGTTTCTATTTTTAAATTTGTGAGATTATTTTTCCCCATGGAAAATTTTATTCTCTATTTAAAAAAATTGTTATTTTTTAGTTCAAGTAGTAAAGGTAAAATATAGTCAGACGTATTATTGGAATTTTTCTTTAAAATTCAAAAGAAGACTTGAGCAATTTTTTTTTTTTTGCTGTGTTTTCATGTTATTCTATTCACTGGTTTTTTTCCGGTCCATGCTCAGTGGAAAAAGAAGTTTATAGTAAGGCGTGCAATTGACTCTCTCTTCACTGGCAGAACCAATGGAAAAAGACTGGAGCAATAAGACATATTCTCATTTTTCTCGAAATGAATTTTAGAGAATTAATTTTGTTTTTCAAAACCTAACAATTAATTTTTTTTTATTTAAACATTCCTTCAAATCAAATTACGAAATTTTTTCCCTTATTTTTGATAAGAAAATGTAATATTTGACTTGATAATTTTTTATGTAATGTAATAACCTAATAACTCAACATTAGACATAAAATAAAATAAAATTATTTACATAAAATCTTTAAAATGTAAATAACGTAAATGTTCCTTGAAGGGATCTTTAGCCCTAGGAACTTAAAATATATTAAATGATTAAATAAAATAAATAAATTTATATTTAATTTATCTATTTATTTATTTGTAATTTATATTTTATGATTTTTTTAGAGTTTTTTAATTGTTTTCTAATTTTTCTATTCAGTTTTTTATTGCTCACCTTTCTTACTAGAATTCTTTTCCTTTCAATTTTTTATTACTTGAAAAAAGTAATTAATTATAAAAAAAATATTGTTTTTATATTTTTTTATTGCTTTGAAAAAACTTCTTATTTTTTATTACCTGAAAAAAGAAACAGGATTATCATCTTTTGGTATAATTTTATTTTTTATAGTGCACTTCTTTTTTTATATGGAGAAGAAAAAAATGGGAAATAAAGTTTGAAACAAATGTTTCTTTATTCTTTGTTAGAAAAAAAAATGATATGAAGTATAATATTGAATTCCTTTCTACTGTTATATACAAAGGACCCGGTTTTTTGAGAACATTCTTTAGTCCTTTTTCCCTGTTTATTTTGGCTACAATTTTTCACTTTCGTATCATATCAAGTGGAACAAGTGCTTTATGGTCAGACATGCAATTTTCGTTTTCCACTCTCGTGTCAACACAAGTAGAAAATGTGTTTTGTGGCAAGACATACTGTTTTCACTCTCTTTTTGCCCCGCGCTTTAAAAGCCATTTTCGTTTAAGAAAATAATTTTAAATATTCTTTTTTCATTTACAAAACGTTGTATTATTTTATTTAATATTTTATTTCTCTTCACTATTATTCTATTACGCATGTAAAAAACTAAATTATGTTTTTATTTTATTATTCAACTCCTTTATTTATTAGTCCATTACGTTTTTTATTTTTCATATTGTTTATAATTTTTTTTATTTTCTATTATTTATATTCATATTATTATTATTACTGTTACTTATTTATTACGTACGTATTTAAATGAATATTTATTATTCAATATTGATTTATTTTAATTATTATTAATATTAACATAATAATTAGATATTTAATAATTTGATAATTAGATATTTAGAAAATAAAAATTTGTATAGGGAGTTTGGCTTGTTGGTTAAGACTCTCGACTCGTGCGCACAAGGTTCGGGGTTCGATTCCCGCCTTGGATATTTTTTCTAATAAAAATAATACTGCATAGTACAGAAAGATTTTCTGAAAAGTGAATTTAAAGTGCTACAAATGCAAAGAAGCATAATAAGAATATATCTTGCTGAATAAACAATAAACGTAAGTAAAAAAAGTATATCTATTATTAAAAGAAATATTCTCAACAGATCAACTTTCTCTCGAGAGAGTTTCTTTGATAATTTTCAGGATCGTAAATAAAAAGAGACGAATAAGAAGAAACGAAGAAGAAGAAGAAGAATGAAATATGAAAGAATAGAAATAAGAAAAGAAAAAGTTTCTCTTTCATCCTTAAAAGCATAAAATAGTAGGTAATCTACCTGGAGGGCAATGGTGGAACTTGTCGTTGGATGAAGAAGACCCTCGCTTCCACAATCGAGTAAAATCGCACTTCCCGTACTACGAGTGCCAAGATCGTCACAAGAACTCTCTTTACTTGCTGCATAAAAGTTTCCAGTTCCCTTTGTCTCAATGTGATTGTCGTAGCGATATGATGCTTTTCCCATGACACCTGAAACTGGAGGCGGCGGCGGTGGTGGTTGCTGCTGCTGTTGTTGTTGCTGCTTACGGGCACAATTTCGTGGTCGTCGACAAATTCGACCGTAAAGCCTTCGAAAACTTCTTGCCAGAACATCGCCCACTGTGCTCAAATAGACCAACATTAAAGGAATACCGGCAAGGGCGTAGACAATTGTGATTAATCTGCCCCAAACTGTACGTGGTGCGACACTCCCGTAACCTAAAACATTGGCCAAAAAAATAACGATTTCACCCAATATTCAATTGTCACGGCGCTCTGTTTTAATGAAGATTTAAGGGCGATTTCGAGCCAAATTTTAGCTGCGATTAAAAAAAAACTCAGGGCGATTAAAATTGATTCATTAACGAGGTGATAATTTTCCGTTTTTTTTTATTATTAATTCCTATTTAAAAAAAAACAAAATGAATTTTTTAAATATTGAAATTAGATCTGACAATTATTATAATTAAAAAGAATAATTATAATTATAATTATTAGTTAGAATTAAAATTACTATTTTCATTACAAAATTATTATTACAAACTATTAATTAATTTTATTCCTCTAAGTAACATTTTTCCCAACTGTTTACATTTTATTTCCAAAAAAATTTTTTCCCAATATTTTCAAAATTAAAAAAAAGTATCTTCCTTTTCAGCAATTAATTGAATCTAGAAATTTACAATTCCAAGTAAAGTAATGCCAAACAGTTACAATTTCAAGTACATACAATATATTGATTAAATTTAAAATTCAAATCATCCTTTTTTTTCCCTATCATAAAATAAGGTAAAAATGTTAAAAGCTACTCGAATTGATTAAAGCTGATTGATTTTTAAGTTAAAACACATGTACACACGGTGTACAGTTTCCTTATAGAAACATATTTTATTAATTAAATAAACTTGAAAGTTACATTGTCGACTTTTCATTTTTATTTTCTAAGAGAGTTAAAAATTCGGTCAAGTATGTTTTTCTCAAAAAAAAAAAAAAAAAA
>JUFY01030996.1:0-12622 GCA_001855655.1 Leptopilina clavipes | reverse complement strand
ATCGTTCTGATTTAGATTCAGTGGTAAAATATGTTTTAAGTCAGACAAAATAAATTCCATCCAAAATTTTCTGTTTCAGTAGAAAGTTTTGAGTTGTAAAATACTTGATTTTTAGTCAGAGTGTATTACATTCTTTGTTAATTTATTTTCAGTAGTAAAGCACAGTTTTAGTCAGACAAACCGTTTTAATTTAAATTTAGTAGTAAAGGACAGTTTTGGTCAGACAAAATGTTACGAATTACAACATTTAATGTAAGTAGTAGTGCTCAGTTTCAGTCAGACGAAACTAAAAGTCCCAGAAAAAATTATTTTCAGTGATAAAAGCGGCGATTTAGTCAGACAAATCGTTCTGATTTAGATTCAGTGGTAAAATATGTTTTAAGTCAGACAAAATAAATTCCATACAAAATTTTCTGTTTCAGTAGAAAATTTTTAGTCGTAAAATACTTGATTTTTAGTCACAGTGTATTACATAGATTGTTAATTTATTTTTAGTAGTAAAACACAGTTTTAGTCAGACAAACCGTTTTAATTTAAATTTAGTAGTAAAGGACAGTTTTGGTCAGACAAAATGTTATAAATTACAACATTTAATGTAAGTAGTAGTGCTCAGTTTCAGTCAGACGAAACTAAAAGTCCCAGAAATAGTTATTTTCAGTGATAAAAGAGGTGTTTTAGTCAGACAAATCGTTCAGATTGAGATTCAGTGGTAAAATATGTTTTAAGTCAGACAAAATAAATTCCATACAAAATTTTCTGCTTCAGTAGAAAATTTTCATGTCGTAAAATACTTGATTTTTAGTCAGAGTGTATTACATTCTTTGTTAATTTATTTTCAGTAGTAAAACACAGTTTTAGTCAGACAAACCATTTGAAATAAAATTTAGTAGTAAAGGATAGTTTTGGTCAGACAAAATGTTACGAATTACAACATTTAATGTAAGTAGTAGTGTATAGTTTCAGTCAGACGAAACTAAAAGTCCCAGAAAAAGTTATTTTCAGTGATAAAAGAGGCGTTTTAGTCAGACAAATCGTTCTGATTTAGATTCAGGGGTAAAATATAGTTTAAGTCAGACAAAATAAATTCCATCCAAAATTTTCTGTTTCAGTAGAAAGGTTTCATGTCATAAAATACTTGATTTTTAGTCAGAGTGTATGTTAATTTATTTTCAGTAGTAAAACACAGTTTTAGTCAGACAAACCTTTTTATTTTAAATTTAGTAGTAAAGGATAGTTTTGGTCAGACAAAATGTTATAAATTACAACATTTAATGTAAGTAGTAGTGCTCAGTTTCAGTCAGACGAAACTAAAAGTCCCAGAAAAAGTTATTTTCAGTGATAAAAGAGGCGTTTTAGTCAGACAAATCGTTCAGATTTAGATTCAGTGGTAAAAAGTCGTTCAAATCAGACAAAATAAATTTTATACAAAAACTGAAAATTTTCAGTCGTAAAATACTTAATTTTTAGTAACAATTAAAAAATTCTCTCTTGCTGTTTTTTTTTATTTGTAAGATTTTTTAGTTGGAAATGAAAAAAATATGTAATAACTGAAATTTTCGTAATTTTTCCCCCAATAAAAATCAGTGTTATATTCTGACAGATGACAGTTTGTTTGGGTTTTGGAACAAGCCTCGTGAGACAAATCATGTTATATATATTCACATTGCTGTTCAATTATTTGACCAGATAATTGCCCTGATATTGCTGTTGTTCGATGATTAACCGTAAACCTAATTAACTAAAGTAATCTTGCAATCTCATCTTTCTTCACCCTCGGGTGTCACATGACGCATTATATTAGTGCTGCTTATCATTAAATCAATTAACTCCAGAGTGAGAAATATTAGATTTCATTGGCAAAAAAAACACGAGCTTATTTATCGATACCATTAAATTGTTTACCACGATAAGAAACTCGACAATTTTTTTTTTCCTCTTTTTTTTAATAAAAGGATTAAAATATAAAATTATGCAATATAACATTTATTGTTAATTATAATAAAAAAAGGAAAATTTATTAATTTACACTGACAATGAATGATATTTTAATTTTATATTTTAATCTTAATTTTTTATTTTTATTTGTTTTAAGACGAGTACAAGTCTAGAAGATGATGCACAGTAATATATATTGTCGGCATTTATTTTTTTTCTGCTTTTTTAATATAAATCTTGGAAAGTTTTCTAAAAAGGAAAGAATTTATGAAAAGTTAACTCCATCGTTTATACTTCAGAATTTTCTTTTAAGGTTTCTAGTGTTTTTTCTGAGAGCTAATTACGATCATCTTGTTTACAAAAGTTTTTTTCTTTATATATATATATATATATATATATGAAAAGATGATTATGCGTTGCGGCAAACTTTTTGTATTCATTTACTTTTATGCAATTATAAAATATAAAAATTCTATTTTAATTTGTGTTGACTGGAAATTCTTTTTATTTTATTTTCTTTTCTTTGACTTTAATAAATTATATAATTGAAACCCGAGGGAATTTTTAATTACGCTAATCTCAAAGGTATAAAAAATTCAAAACAAATTATAATGTATAAAAAATCTTTTATTCTTTTTAATCTGTTTTCCTTCCGGTATCACTTTGACAATCTGCTCACTTTGCATCTCATTTTTTAATCATTAAAAAATTATTGACATCAAAAAATGTTTTTATAAATATATAGATTTGTCAGCTTTTTTAAAGGAAATTAATTTTTCTATTTTTTTTTTTTAAGAAATTGATAGAAAGTGTTTAATTTAGTTTAATATTAATACAAATTTAATAATTGCAAAAAGCAGTTAAAAACAAATTTTTCGATTTTTGATTGTTCGTTATTTCAAAAATTTAATTCTGTTCTTATTTTTTTTTTGTAAATTCCAAACACTAATAACTGAATTAAATTTTTCTCTATATTATAATGAAAATTGCTCCAACATTCTATTGAAAATTTGTTAGTAACATTCTCTGATTAATTATTATTGACAAAGAATTCACAATGTTAAGGCAATAAGTAACGAACCAAATTGTTCTCAAAACATTTGCTAATGATTTTAAATTATAAATTATAAACTATGAATTTATAGAAATTATAAACTATAAATTTATAGAAATTAAAAACTATAAATTTATAGAAATTATAAATTATAAACTATAAATTAGAAATTATAAACTATGAATTTATAGAAATTAAAAACTATAAATTTATAGAAATTATAAATTATAAATTTATAGAAATTATAAATTATAAACTATGAATTTATAGAAATTTAAAACTATAAATTTCTCTAAATTAGAAATTAGAAATTATAAACTATAAATTTATAGAAATTAAAAACTATAAATTTCTATAAATTAGAAATTATAAACTATTAATTATAAAAAAACAAGTATAGTTTCATGAAGAAGAAAATTGTTTTCTAATAAATTTAATTTTTAATAATTTAAAAATGAAAAGGAATAAAAAAATAAAATGAAAATAAATAAGAAAAATTAAAAAAGAAACAATAGGGAATAGAAAGAAAATTGTAATTAAGACGAAACGTAAAGTTACACAGAGCATTGATTAATTAATTAATCAGGAAGTAATGAATTCGATTGTAGTAAATTACACCAAAAGGTTTCAAAGGGTCTCATTGATTTTCATTTTGAACTTTACTCAATTTTCAGATAATTCCATTATAATTCAAATATTAGGAGCAAAATTTCCCCATTATATTTAACATATACGAATGGCCAATAATGTAATACCATTTCCCATTAAATTAATCAAGAATGTATTTGTTTAATTCCAAATTAGCATAGAAATTTCCCCATATTATTGTATTAGTTACTTTTAATCAACATGATTGAATTTAACAGTTGAGAAAAGTTATAGTTAAATCCTATATTCAGGAAAATAACTTTTCTTAACGAATAAAACACGTGAAATCTCGAGTTTTCTTTTATAATTAATTAATTTTCGTTGTGCCGGCACGTGTTGGTAATTTTAATACACTTAATATAAATTGCGAACCAGGTTGAAAATAAGTTGGCTATATTTTCATTCGCGAGAAATGATAAAATAAATGTTCTCTGGATAGCAGAACGAAAGATGGAGAAAAAGGATGAAAGTTAGACGCACTAATCCTCTCTCTCTCTCTCTCTCACTTGCGATATTTAAAATTTCCTCCCGTGAAAATAAAATATTTGCATATCAGTTTGTGTTTTTATTCGAAAAAAAATTTTTTTGTAAAATTATATTAAAATTGTATAAAACTGTATATGAAGAAGGTAATTATAAAAATTATTCCTTTTCTTCTTTACTCGAAAAAAGGAAAATTTTTAAATATTCACAACCACTGAGTCTTCTTTCTATCGTGGAAAATTCACCCTTGTAAATTATTCCTATATAAAATTTTTCACCTCGGCTTATCATTTTATATTTCTTGGATCCGTGCTTTTTGCGCATTATTTCGTTATTATCAAAATTTAATGAACCAGTTTCACTTAGTTTAAGGAAGTGAAAGCTAATGGTAAAAAATATATTTCCCTCAAGTTGTTTTCACTTGTTTTATGTATATTTTCCTCCATAATGCTTCTCATGTATCTAAAACTGAGATGCGAGATGAATAATTTAGAGCGAAAAAGATATGACTGAGGAATATTTACCATATAGTAAAAAAAATTCCACAACGATTCTATAAAACGATAATTGTGATTGTTTTCTAAATTACATATCGTAAAATTGCTCTCTAAATCTGAATTAGTAAAAATTTTAACTAATTTGAACTAGTGACTCACTTTTTGCTTTTGAATTAGTTAAAATTTACTAATAAATTAGTAGAAAAAATTTTTTTTACTATTTATTAGTAAAATTTAACTAATTCGAAAGCAAAAAGTGAGTCACTAATTCAAATTAGTTAAAATTTTTACTAATTCAAATTTAGAGAACGTCGATTAATTCTCTTCATCGAGGAACGAGATATAAAAATTTCATATTATATACGAGAAACTTATTCTATTTGAAAAAATTTTCTATAACTTTTTCTCTTGATTCTTGAGAGTCTCTATAAAGTTCTTTGATTTTATATATACACATTCGTATGAAATTCAAATATTTGGCTAAAAAATGTCTTGATGTGAAAAATAAGTTTGACTTTTTCTGATTTCTATTTTAAATATAAAGTAAGGAAAATTTTTCTTTCGTTTAGAAAATAATTTAGATATTCTTTTTAAAGGCAAATCATTTTTTAATAAAAATTAATTTTCCATTTCTGCTCTCCTTAATTTTTAAAACTGTTTTTTTTTACCAAATAAAAAAGCAGAAGGAAAATTAGTTTGTAAAATGTTTGAAAAAGCAGAATACATGTGAAACATGGAAAAATTGAAAACTATCAGTCTTCTTGATATCGTTACTGGGTTTTGAAATTACAATCGAAACATAGACAAATGTTTTTTTTTTCTTCTTTATTTGCAAAGGGTTTTTGGTTGGCAGTACGTGATATTTGGTGAGGTTTGGGTTTTAATAACTTGCCATTGGTTATTGGAATTTGCTGACTTGGCGTTGAATCCCATCGAAAGCTCGTTTTCATCCAGTTCAATTACTCGAGCAAACTGTTACCAGGTGGTTACTTTTCACTTTAAAGCAATTTTACATTTGTCTTCTCTCTCTCTCTATATATATATATGTACAATTGGCCGATTCTCATATATTGTCATATTCAATCGGAATATCTTCATGTTCAATAAAACGTATCATTTGACCACTCATCACGTTTCAGAGATGAGTTTCATGAATTCCAATAGTCAATTTAGTCGAGAAAACAAATTATCATTTTCTCTTTTTTTTCATCCACAGATTCAAACACAATTTTCCTGTGATTGAGTTTCTGAAAATTTCAATTTCAGTCATTTTTCCTCCCTCGGGGTTGCAATTGTTTTTTGTTTTCTTTTTCTCTTTTTCTTTTTCTTTCAAACTCTGAAAGTTTGGTACAATTTTCGGAAAAAATCTGTGAATTTACTTCGCTTGGAATTACTTGACGATATTAAATTATCAATTGTCTTGTCTGACTGCAATTTTCTTGTACTACTGATGACAAACATTTACTTTGATGGATCAAAAGTGTTGTCTGACCAAAAATTGATCTATACTACTAAGAAAACAAGAATTTAAATCGCTTTGCTTGAGAAATAAAAATAAAAAATAAAAATGCTCTGTCTGACCAAAACAATTCTCTACTACTAACTTAAAAAAATGCTCTGGCTGACGAAAACTATTCTTTACTACTAACTTTAAATAAAAATGCTCTGTCTGACCAAAACTATTTTTCACTACTAACTTAAAATAAAAATTTTTCTGTCTGACCAAAACTATTCTTTACTACTAACTTAAAAAGAGGCTCTGGCTGACTAAAACTATTCTTTACTACTTACTTCAAATAAAAATGCTCTGTCTGACCAAAACTATTCTTTACTACTAACTTAAAAAAATGCTCTGTCTGACTAAAACTATTCTTTACTACTAACTTCAAATAAAAATGCTCTGTCTGACCAAAACTATTCTTTACTACTAACTTAAAAAAATGCTCTGTCTGACTAAAACTATTCTTTACTACTAACTTCAAATGAAAATGCTCTGTCTGACCAAAACTATTTTTTTACTACTATGTTAAAAAAAATGCTATGTCTGACCAAAACTATTCTTTACTACTAACTTCAAAAAAATGCTATCTCTGACCATAACGGTGTTTACTACTGACAATAAACTACTAATAATTGCTTTTTGTCACACAATTTAACATTATGTCTGACTAAAAATATTGTTTTCTACTGAATTTACATTAGATTAGTTTGTCTGACCAAAACTATTCTTTACTACTAAGTTCAAATAAAAATTCTCTGTCTTACCAAAACTATTCTTTACTACTAACTTAAAAAAATGATCTGTCTGACTAAAACTATTCTTTACTACTAACGTCAAATAAAAATGCTCTCTCTGACCAAAACTATTTTTTACTACTAACTTCAAAAAAATGCTATGTCTGACCATAACGGTGTTTTACTACTGACAATAAAATACTAATAATTGCTTTTTATCACTCAATTTAACATTATGTCTGACTAAAAATATTGTTTACTACTGAATTTACATTAGATCAGTTTGTCTGACCAAAACTATTCTTTACTACTAGCTTTAAATAAAAATTCTCTGTCTGACCAAAACTATTCTTTACTACTAACTTCAAAAAAATTCTATGTCTGACCATAACGGTGTTTTACTACTGACAATAAATTAATAACAATATAATACTCTTTGTCCGACTAAAATACAATTATATTTTAACACAAAAACAAATGTTCTGATCTATTTTTTGAATAAAAGTACTTTTGTACTGAGTACAATAATATTCCGTAACAATTGAAATCAGTTTCCTCTTTCTTACCTTTCTCTCTCTCTCTCTCTCTCTCTCGTCATTTATTTTCGCGAGAACAATACACGTTGGGGTTGAAAACTTTCAATTAATTGGAATTTCAAAGGACAGAAGACTATTTGTACTCTTGTTAGTTGTGCGTGTTAAAAGGAAAGTATATAAATTCTATTTTAAAGTTTCGAGTCTCGCATTATTTCACTTTTCTGAAATAATACCATTAACGGATTAAACACTAAATTAATTTCACGTTTGCGATGCTGAGGCAAAGAAGGTTTGGCATTACTTTGTAAAAACCATTTTGCACAAGAAGTGTAGAAAACAAAGAAGAAGGGGGAAATTAGGATTGCTAATGTGTCGTTGGCCAAGAGAGAGAGAGAGAGAGAGAATCTCGCAGTGAAAAGGCAAGAGCAAAGTGAAGCGACTGTTTTGAAAAGAAGGTTGGAAAACTCAACTCGGCGAGATGGAAAGTGGAGAACGTCAATTTTATTACCCTCGCGACCTGCTTCATGCAATTACCCAACATCACCAACTCACCATGAAAACCATAATCTACCGTGACACGTTTTAACCCCCCTTGACTCGTTTTTCCTCTCGTGTCAAAAGACAAGCCACAATTTGACTAACGACACAGAGAATTATTCCCGTTTCACAAGGTTTACTTATTTAAATAATTTATTCCCATCACTCGGCAAAAAAAAACAACAACAACAAAAATACAATTTCATCAACACCAAAAATAATTTTCATATAAAAATATCGATTTCCGCGAATTTAAACTAAAAATTTTAGTGGATTTTAAATGGAAAATACATTGGAAATAATAAATCCCCCCTGGGTGTTGAAAGGGATTTAAAGAATAGGAATAATGTGGGGGGAGAGAATTAGCTGGTAGGGTTTAATTAGGATGAAAATGTGGGATACAATCAAGTCTCTAAAGGTCTGAAACTAAGCTCGAACGTATTTGCGGCAATATGCATATATACAAACAACCTCACCTTGTCAGCGTGAGCTATTTAATTTATTAGGGAGTCACAGGAAGTTTGCTAATACATGCGGGAAATATAAGACGTCCACAATTTCCTATCGTATATTCCAAGCTACCCAATTTATTCCACTTTTGATACGAGAACAGAATATATTAATTGACTTGCACATGAAAATTAAATCGACCAAAACTAATGTATACAACTTGGGAAATTTTTTCAAAAAAAAAAAAAAAAAAAATTAATTTTATAGATTGTAAAAACACCGCAAGCTTCGGAGAATTAAAATATGTATGTTGTCTGATGAAAACTGTGTTTTACTACTGATTTCAAATATTTAATCATTTTGAACGTTTTGTCTGACTGAAATTGTGTTTTACTACTGATTTCACATTTAAAAGAATTTTAAACGTTTTGTCTGACTGAAACTGTGTTTTACTCCTAATTTCACATTCAAAATAATTTTCAAAGTTTTGTCTGACTAAACATGTGTTTCACTACTGTTTTTTCTGACTTTAACTGAACTTTACTACTGCTTTCAAATTTAAAATACTATTAAACATTTTGTCTGACTGAACCTCTGTTTTACTACTGATTTCAAATTAAAAACAATTATAAACGTTTCGTCTGACTAAACATGTGTTTCACTACTGATTTGTCTGACTGAATATGTGCCTTACTACTCATTTTAAATTTAAAATAATTTTAAAAGTTTTGTCTGACTGAAACTGTGTTTTACTACTAATTTCACATTCAAAATAATTTTCAAAGTTTTGTCTGACTAAACATGTGTTTCACTACTGTATTTTCTGACTTTAACTGAACTTTACTACTGCTTTCAAATTTAAAATAGTATTAAACATTTTGTCTGACTGAACCTCTGTTTTACTACTGATTTCAAATTAAAAACAATTTTAAACGTTTCGTCTGACTAAACATGTGTTTCACTACTGATTTGTCTGACTGAATCTGTGCCTTACTACTCATTTCAAATTTAAAATAATTTTAAACGTTTTGTCTGACTGAACCTCTGTTTTACTACTGATTTCAAATTAAAAACAATTTTAAACGTTTCCTCTGACTAAACATGTGTTTCACTACTGTTTTTTCTGACTTTAACTGAACTTTACTATTGCTTTCAAATTTAAAATAATTTTTTACATTTGGTCCGACGAAAACTGAGTTGTACTACTGTTTTGTCTGACTGAAACTGTATTTCACTACTAATTGCAAATTTAAAAATAATTTTAAACGTTTCGTCTGACTAAACATGTGTTTTACTACTTCTTTGTCTGACAAAAATACTTTTTTATCACTGAAACTAAATTTATCCAGACTTTTAGCCTTGTCCGACTATAAATTGACCATAACTACTGTGACACTAAATTATGCATAAAAGATACACATAAATATTTGTAAATTTTCAAGACAATATTCATTATTTGAATCAAATAAATTTTTCTCTTACTGTATGATTTACTATCGATAATAAATAAATAAAGATTTTAAAAACCTTGGCCTGACTAAAATTTGCCCTCTTTTTCGTCTCACGCCTTTCAAATGAAGTGCATGTGGGATTACAGTAAAGCAATATCTCGTCACGTGAAGTCGAGTTGGCAATGGCGATACTAATCCTCAATGAGACACGTGACGCTTTAACTGAAGTATCAGAGTTTCCTGATGGAGGGACAATGAAGGAGGTAAAAAAAAGTCCTTCTCTGCCTTTACTTTTCCACCCTCTCCCCTACACCCCTTGAAAAAGAGGAAGAGAAGAACTTTTCTTTTTCCAAAAGGGAGAAAACTACCGGAATTTTCTACAGAATATAAATGTTAGAAGAAGAAGAAGAAGAAGGATGAAAAAAAAAGTTGTGCTTTTGTTCAGCTTCCTATTGGAAGAATTACTCTTCCCTCTAATTTCTTCTTTTTATTCTCCTCGTATTTTTTTTCCCTTTTCGCTTCATGCTTCAATGAAAATTGATATTTCCATGATGAATGGAAATTTATGCGAACAATTAGAAGACCGTGTCGACCTCTAGGAGATGTTGATCGATGAGAACAGAAATATTGACTTGAAGTATCGTTAACCTTTTTTTTTTAGCTATTAACAAAATTAATTAAATATTGTATTGCATAGTTTTATATAATAGAATCAAATTGAATCGAATTAAATAGAATAGAGTAGAATTTAATTAAATCGAATCGAGTAAAATTAAATATAATCAAGTTAAATCGAATGAAATAAAATCCATAGAGTACAGTTGAATAAATTCGAATCGAATAGAATTGAATAGAATCAAATTGAATCGAATTAAATAGAATAGAGTAGAATTTAATTAAATCGAATAAAATTAAATGTAATCAAATTAAATCGAATAAAATAGAATAGAGTACAGTTGAATAAAATGGAATAGAATCAAATTGAATCGAATCAAATAGAATAGAGTAGAATTTAATTAAATCGAATCGAATAAAATTAAATATAACCAAACGAAATAGAAATAAGTAGAACTTATTGGAATAGAATAGAGTAGAATTAAATAAAAGCGAATCGACTAGAATTGAATATAATTAAATTAAATCAAATTAATTAGAATCGAATGGAATAGAATAGAATAGAATTGAATAAAATTGAATCGAATTAAATAGAATCAAATTTAATAGAATAGAGTAGAATTGAATAAAATTGAATCGAATGGAATAGAATAAAGTAGAAATGGATATAATTGAATAATTTAATATTCATAATATGAACAATTATAATAATAATTATTATTAGTATTATTATTATTATTATTATTTTTATTATTATTATTATTATTATTATTAATATTATTATTATATTATATCATTTAATATTTATTATTAACTTTACTAAACTCTATTTAAAATTGAAACTAATAAATTCGAATTCTCAGTAATAATAATTGAAAAATATTTTTTCGAAAATGCGCAAATAAAATTAGATTCCTTCGAATCATTTACCTTCGGCTTTTTTACGACAAGGCCCCTATCCTTTCACTACCTTCTTTGTGTCTCAAGATTGTACGACATTCTTTTGTGTCAGGCGCAATGCTTCGTTTCCGATCGATTCGTGTTTCAAATCGGACGTAAAACTCATCGAGAATAAGCCACAACGATTCTAAAATAAAAAAAAAAAGAGAGAGAAAATTGAGAGGAAAAAAAAAAGACGAGGGAAATTCCCCCTTTGGAAAATGAAGAACCTGATAGCGAGAAATATAAGAAATTCCCTTGGGAAAAATTCAAATTACGGGAGAATATGAATAAAAAGTCACTTCTATATTTGAACATCCTTTACGTTTTTTTAGAATAAAAAAAGAAAAATTGAATAAAAGTATTCAATATGCGGTTAAAATTCAGATTATAAATTGGATCAATAAAATTTTTATTTTGAAATTATAGATTAAATTATCAATTAAAATAAAAATTTTATTTTCTGTTTACTAGAAATAGGGGGTTTTTTTTCTTTTTTTTTTTTCTTTTAGTGAAAACAGAAAGTGGAAGGGAATTATTGATCCGGAAAAGCCTTTCCCAGTGGACCTCTGCAAATTACTCGCAAATCATTTCTAAAACGTTCGTCTATGTAATCTATGGAGAATATCAAAAGATAATTAGAGGAAGTATGATCGACGTCTTAGTGGAAGTTCTCAAGTTTCTGAAATGTTGCCAAATTTGCACTAAGAACAAGAATATATATTTAAATCCTCATTTTTCAATTTTTATCATTTGTTTCTTTTTTCCATGCGATTGATTACCATCATCTCCAATGTCTTCAATTCATAATGAGAAAATATCGCGCAGTAAAAAAAAAAGGAAAAAAATTGAAAAAATTCTCCACTTTGCCGAAATGAAATATCTTCTCTCGTTAACCAAATTACATTTGACAAATTTTCCCCGGCATCTTCTTTTTTCTTCTCTCCCCCCCGAGCACTGTGAGAATATCTTTAATCTTTTCTTTCTCTCATATCAATTATATTTAATTCTCTCCGAAAACTTCCTCTTCCTGTTTCATCATTAAAATAATCATGTTAATTTCCTGTTAAAGTAATGTAAAAAAAAAGAATTAGTTCCACTTTTATGCAATAGAAAAAACGGTGAAATTATTATTTTGATAATAATTATTTTTTAATTACAGACCAGTAGGAATAAGAATTAGTTCAGAAAATTATAATTCCTTTAATAATTATTGATAGTGATTGAAGACTTTTCTTTATT
>JUFY01030995.1:0-13162 GCA_001855655.1 Leptopilina clavipes | reverse complement strand
TAATATTTTAAATTAAACAAATAGTAATTTTACTTAAAAAACATTTTTCAATATTTTTAAATTAAACAAATAATATTTTTACGTAAAAAAAATATTTTCCAATATTTTAAATTAAAAAAATAATATTTTTAATTAAAAATAAAAATTTACATTTTACAGTAAAAAAATTTTGACAAAATTCCATTTTTGTTTCTATGTGAAACAGGTAATGACAGAAAGAGGGAGGGAAGGGTGTTTTCGATGAAAGTGTTGAGCCATATAAAATGGTGTTTTGGAATGAGATGGTAGGAAATGATTAAAAAAGAAAAAAAAATTTGTTTTCTATGTATATGAGTAATGAGAGGGGTAAATAAATTATCGAGTACAATAAAAAATTGATATTGTGTTATTGTTGTTGTGTGCGTGCTTGGTGCGTTATTGTGTGGCACCTGCCCTTAAGGTTGTGGGTGCTGTACAGAAGGGGGCAACAAAATTAATGTATGCACCCCTGGGATATTTCAAAAGGAAAGTCAAAAGCACCAGGGCCACCTGAAGCTGCAGGCGGACCAACGTCATTTCTCGTACCGGCTGCGGTCTCACTAACAACATATATATACTTTATACATATCGACATAATAACACGTTAATGTCTAATTCACTCTTATCCAATTATCACCATTTTTAAGTAGCACTACGTGTAATCTTATTATTGCATCATATTTACGAAAAAGGATGGAGTAAAATTTTTTTTTTTTGAAACAAAATTGTTTAGGTTTAACGTTAAAGTAGCTGAAAATTGACTAAAGTTGTCATTTTCTTAATAAAAATTTTTAAACGTTGCTGTAACGCTCCTTAAACGCTCTTGAAACGTTTGTAAAACGTTTGTAAAACGCTTTTTGAGCTAGTGAGATGTGCAATTTATTTGTTTATAAAACTGAAATATTTTAAAGTTTCTTAAACGAATTTAAAACGCTCTTAAAACGTTCTTTTAACGATCCTTAAACGCTCCTTTTAAGCCTTAAACGCTGCTTAAACATTGGAAAACATTTTAAAACGCTTTTAGGGCGTAAGGAGCAGAAAAAGGTTTTTTTATTTTTAAGACGTATCTGAAATTATTTTTAAACATTCCCTAAACACTAATGAAACGCTCTTTAAACGCTCTTAAAGAAAGTAAGGCTTACTTTGAAAATATGTTTAAAATAATTTTTATCAACCTTTTCCTAGAAGCTTTTCAAACGTTTTTTGAAAGCCTCTTTAAAAACGCTTCTAAAATGTTTCTTAAATGTTTCTTAAACGGTTATTATAGAGAAAATTAAAACCCTTATAAAAAGTTTTTTTAACGTTTCTTAAACGCTTTCAGTCAAAATGACTTTAATTTTTGTTTACAAAATGTGTGTGGAATGTTAAAATAAATATAAAGTAAAAATTTATTATTCCTTAAACGCTAATGAAACGCTACTTAAACGTTATTCAAGAACATAAACTCTTAATTGACGTTTAAAACAACGTTTAATGATAGTTTTTAAATCAAATTTACAAAAGTCGACAAATAGAACTCAGCTTAAACGCTTTTAAACGTTATTCAAGAAAATCTACACTTGTTTGACGTTTAAACAACGTTTAATGAATGTTATTAATACAAATTTGCAAAAGTTAACATATCGGGAAAGTTAAAATAAATATTCAATATTCCTTAAACGCTGATAGGAAGCTCGTTAAACGCTCTTAAACGGTTTTCAAGAAAAAAAAAAACGCTAAACTGACGTTTAAAACAACGTTTAATGAACGTTTTTAAATCAAAACAAAAATTAACGCATTTGGAATGTTAAAATAAATATTAAATATTCTTCAAACGTTGGTAGGAAGCTCGTTAAACGCACTCTAACGGTTTTCAAGAAAATAAACGCAAAGTTGACGTTTAAAACAACGTTTAATGAACGTTTTTAAATCAAAACAAAAATTAACGCATTTGGAATGTTAAAATAAATATTAAATATTCTTCAAACGTTGGTAGGAAGCTCGTTAAACGCTCTCTAATGGTTTTCAAGAAAACAAATGCAAAGTTGACGTTTAAAACAACGTTTAATAAACGTTTTTAAATCAAAACAAAAATTAACGCATCTGGAATGTTAAAATAAATATTAAATATTCCTTAAACACTGATAGGACGCTACTAAAACGCTTTTAAACGTTGTTTAAGAACATAAACGTTTAATTGAAGTTTAATTGACGTTTAAAACAACGTTTAATAAACGTTTTTAAATCAAAACAAAAATTAACGCATTTGGAATGTTAAAATAAATATTAAATATTCTTCAAACGTTGGTAGGAAGCTCGTTAAACGTTCCCTAACGGTTTTCAAGAAAATAAACGCAAAGTTGACGTTTAAAACAACGTTTAATAAACGTTTTTAAATCAAAACAAAAATTAACGCATCTGGAGTGTTAAAATAAATATTAAATATTTCTTAAACACTGATAGGACGCTACTAAAACGCTTTTAAACGTTATTTAATAACATAAACGTTTAATTGACGTTTAAGTCAACGTTTCATGAACGTTTTTAAATCTAATTTTCTCAAGTAAATCAATAAAATGCTAATGTAACGCTCCTGAAACGCTCTCAAACGTTATTCAATAATATTAACGCTTAATTGACGTTTAAAACAACGTTTAATCAACGTTTTTAAATCTAATTTACTAAAGTCAACCAAAAACGTTTAAGGACACTTTGATTTGAGTCTAAAATAATAATTATACAGAAAAGAGAAATTTTTTTGTATAAAAATAATACGAAATGTAACAATTTTTTTTTCTTGACAATCAAATATATAGTGAATTCCATCGTAAACTGTAATATCGATATATATATATATATATATATACCTCGGGCATCGTAATATAATTAACTGCGGTAAGTCAGGCTAAAACGTAGTTATTATTACGGGCGCTGCCGTGATTATTTTCATTATGGGTGAGACGCAAGGCGATTGTTATCTATATACTTCTTCCCACTGTATAGTCCGCGGGCTTTAGTTTTCATGTTTTTTCTTAATGATTCGAGCAATTAGCCACGCTGAGTGCTCTGACTTCTCCGTTCCGTCCTGCGTCTTCCATTCGCTCGCCATATTTTTCTCCTCCCCCTCCCCCCAAACCCTCCTTCCACCTGACAAGCACACAACTGACAATGGATTATCGAACTTGTTTCATCGCTAAATTTCACGGCCTATGTACCATCTTATTGTTTAAGTCCCATAACTTCACGGCCATTCCTTTCCGCGACGATTTACTCTTCTTTTTCTGTGTCACACGCACATTATACACATTGTTGCGAATTTGTCTTCGGAAGCAATTTATTGGTTATGTTTATAAATTTGAGAGTAACATTCACTTAGCGCCTGATTCTTTTTTCTATTTTTTATTAATTTTACTCGCATAGCGCCTAATTTATTTTTATTTTTAATCATTTAACTCCCTTAGCGCCTACTTTTTATAAATATTTTTAATTATTACACTCGCTTAGCGCCTAATTTTATGATTGTTTATTTATTTTACTAGCTTCGAGACTATTTTTTTCATTTTTTATTGACTTTACTCGCTTAGCGCCTAAATTTCTTATTATTGTTATTAGGTTTATTCACTTATCGTCGAATTTTTTAAAATTTTCATTAATTACACTCGTTTAGTGCCTAATTTTATTGTTATTTTTATTAATTACACTCACCTGGCGTCTAATTTATTTTTACTTTTTATTAATTTTACTCCTATAGCGGCTACTTTATTTTATTTTTATAAATTTTACTTGCTTAGCGTTAAATTATTATTTTTTTATTAATTTTACTCGCTTAGCGCCTAATTTCTGTATTTTTATTAATTACACTCGCTTAGCGCCTAATTTGTCTATATTATTATTATTTATTTTTACTTTTATTAAATTTACTCGCTTAGCGCCTAATTTCTGTATTTTTACTATTTACACTCACCTAGCGCCTAATTTATTTTTATTAGTTTTACTCGCTTTGTACCGAATTCGTTTTTAAAATTAATTTTATCTACTTAATGCCTAATTTTTAAATATTTTTATTAATAATACTCGCTTAGAGTCTAATATTGTTTCATTTTTATATATTTTACTTCCTTAGCGCCTACTTTTTAATTATTTTTATTAATTGAACTCGCTTAGCGCCTAATTTACTTTTATTTTTATTCATTTTACTCCCTTAGCGCCTACTTTTTAAATATTTTTATTAATTACACTCGCTTAGCGCCTAATTTATTTTTATTTTTATTCATTTTACTCCCTTAGCGCCTACTTTTAAAATATTTTTATCAATTAAACTCGCTTAGCGCCTAATTTATTTTTATTTTTATTGATTCTACTCCCTTAGCGCCTACTTTTTAAATATTTTTATCAATTAAACTCGCTTAGCGCCTGATTTATTTATATTTTTATTCATTTTACTCCCTTAGTGCCTACTTTTTAAATATTTTTTTATTAATTACACTCGCTTAGTGCCTATTTTATTGTTATTTTTATTCACTTTACTCGCTTACCGCCTAATTCTTTGTATTGAAAAGAAAAAATTCGTAATTAATTCGAATTTTTGTTGTTGAATATTTGGAATAGAAAAAATTATTGTGAAAAAAAAATTACTTTTTGAAAATTCTGTTTTATGTTTTTAAAGAAAAGAAAAGGAAAGAAGAGAAAAAAAGGGGGAAAAAATGAAAAAAAAAAGACTCAAATCGTGTATTCACGTACTCTTGGGAACAATTTGATGTGCCACTGTATAAAGTAGTTTATTTAGATTTTATTTGAATAAAAACCTTGTCCCGTGTACGTGACGGCACGTTTATCGCATCACCCGACGCATCCTCGTTTCACTCTTCTCTGCCTTTCACATCCGATAGTTCTTCAACTAAGATATATATTTATTTCTCAACCTAAAACAGTTCCACCATTCAGAGTTGTGTGCCACTTTAAAAAGAATAAAAAAATAATATAGTATATATAAATAATATAAAAATAAGAATAAATATACTATAAATAAAATATAAATAAAAAAAAATAAATAAAATATAAATACAAAAAAAATAAACAAAATATTCTTAAAAAGGAAAATAAATTTTAAAAATAAACAAAGAAATATAATATTTTATTATTGAAAACAAATAAAAACAAATAGAAAAAAAACAAGAAACAAACTTGATTTAAAAAAAAATACAGGAAAAAAAGCAGAAAAAAATAAAAAATATACTGAGAATAAAATATAAACTTAAAACCAAAAAAAGAAATTTGAAAAACAGAAAAAATAAACAATATGGAAAAAAAAACCGAAAAATTATGATGACAGAAAAACGAAAAGAGAAAATTAACAAAATCTTTCTGGCTTTAAGAAACAAATTTTTTTAATTGAAAGAAGCTTTTAGCTTTAAAAAAATTTTCTACTTGTGTTGAAAAAGCTTTTTCCGATTCTAAAAAGTTTTAGAAGCTTTTCAGTTTTAAAAAAATTTCTGTATGCATTTAAAAAGCTTTTTTCATTCCGAAAAGAATTGAAAACTATGTTTAGTTTAAAAAAAATTTCTCTTTGCGTTAAGGAAAACTTTATTTCGATTTGAAAAGGCTTTTCTGAATTAAAAAGTTGTTTTTGCGTTGAGGAAATTTTTTTTTATGAGCAGAAAAAGATTTTCTTAATTTAAACGAGCTTTTTTAATTGGAAAAAGATTTTATTGTTTCAAAACGAGCTTTTTTTCAACGGAAAAAGAATTCATTGTTTTAAACGAGCTTTTTTCCATGAACAAATTTTTTTTATTCAGCGTATAAAGATTTTTTTCGTCGAAAAAAATTTTTTTTATTCAAACGATGAGCTTTTTTTCATCGAAAAAATATTTTTTTGAATCAATTGAAATTTTATTTTGTCTCAAATTACTTTGATGGAATAAAAATAGAACAATAAATTCAATTTCTGTTTTACCATATGTGCCACAAAGTGAACATAACCTAACATAAGCTAACATAACCTTACATAAGCTAACATAAAATAACATTACATAAGATAAACTAACATAACCTAACAAAACCTTACATAAGCTAACATAACCTAACATAACCTAACATAAAATAAAAATTCAAAAAAATACCTAACATAACCTAACATAACCTAACATAACCTAACATAACCTAACATAACCTAACATAACCTAACATAACCTAAAATAACCTAACATAAACTAACAAAAACTCTCAATAAAAAAATCCAGAATCTTTAAATAAATTCACTCCCCCCCCCTCCACAACAAAATTCTCTTCTTTCAAAAAATCTTTCTCCACAATTGACAGTAATGTAACTAATTTCAAAATAAACTAAAAGTTGGTATTCGAAAGCAATTTATTGGTTATGTTTACGAATTTGGAGTGTAACACTCACTTAGCGCCTACTTTTTTTCCATATTTATTTTATTTTACTCGCTTAGGGCTTAATTTACTTTCATTTTTATTAATTTTACTCGCTTAGCGCCTGCTTTTTTGCAAATTTTACCAATTACATTCGTGTAGGGCCTAATTTATTTTTATTTTTATTAATTTTACTCGCTGAGCGCATAATTTTTCAAAAATTTTATCAATTACTCTCGAGTAGGGCCTAATTTATTTTTACTTTCAATAATTTTACTCGCTTAGCGCCTAATTTCTGTCTTTTTATTAATTACACTCGCTTAGTTCTTAATTTGTTTATATTAATTTTACTCCCTTAGCAGATAGTTTTGTTTGTTTTATTAATTTTACTCACTCAGCACCTAATTTTTAAAAATATTTATTAATTACACTCACTTAGCGCCTAATATTTTTTTTTATTTTATTAATACTTTTTTAAATATTTTTACTCCGTTAAGGCCAACTTTATTTTATTTTTATACATTTTACTTGCTTAGTGGCTAATTATTATTTTTTTCATTAATTTTACTCGCTTAGCGCCTAATTTCTGTATTTTTATCAATTACACTCGCTGTGTGCCTAATTTCTTTATATTAGTTTTACTCACTCAGCGCCTAATTTTTAAAAATATTTATTAATCACACTCACTTAGCGCCTAATATTTATTATTTTTATTAATACTTTTTAAAATATTTTTACTCCGTTAACGCCTACTTTATTTTATTTTTATACATTTTACTTGCTTTGCGGCTAATTATTATTCTTTTTTTTAATAATTTTACTCGCTTAGCGCCTAATTTCTGTATTTTTATCAATTACACTCGCTTAGCGCCTAATTTGTTTATATTAATTTTACTCCCTTAGCCGCTAGTTTTGTTTGGTTTATTATTTTTACTCACTCAGCGCCTAATTTTTAAAAATATTTATTAATTACGCTCACTTAGCGCTTAATATTTTTTTTATTTTTATTAATACTTTTTAGAAAATTTTCACTCAGTTCGCGCCTACTTTATTTTTATACATTTTACTTGCTTAGTGACTAATTATTATTTTTTTTCCTAATTTTACTCGCCTAGCGCCTAATTTCTGTATTTTTATATTAATTACACTCGCTTAGCGCCTAATTTGTCTATATTATATTTACTACCTTAGCAGCTATTTTTTTTATTAATTTTACTCACTTAGCGCCTAGTTAAAATTTTTTTTTCAATAATTACACTCTCTTAGCGCCTAATATTTTATTTTTATCCATTTTACTCGCTCAGAGCCTATTATTTCCATTTTTCCCAATTTCACTCGCTTAGCGCCTAATTTTAAAAAATTTTCCATCAACTACACTCACTTAGAGTCTAATTTATTTTCCAGCTCCTAATTTTTCCCAATTTTTATCATAATTTCACTCGCTTTCAAAAGAAGTCCAAAAATAATCAAAAATACAAAATCTTAACAACCCCGATAGATAAAAAAACGAAAAAAGGAAAAAATACAGTCGAGGAAAAAAATTACCAAAATTCGAGAAAAAATTTTCCCAATATTTTCAAAATCTAACCTCACAAAATATAAACCAAAAAGAAAAAATACAATAATAAAATATATATGTTGGTAGGTGAAAAGGTAGAGGGAGGAAAAGGAGGAGGAAGAGGGGGGTTACGATTTAAAGATGGCGGCCATCTTGTGTATTCCAGTCATAGAGAGGAGAGAGAGAGAGAGAGAGAGAGAGAAAGGTAGGTAGGTAGGTAGGCAGTTTGTCGTCATGTCTGAAGATACGGTTTTCAATGCCAGTCATCTGCCGGATACACACCAACACTCAAGAAAAAGATTTTACACTTTGTACATATTCGCGAAGTTAAAAAAACACGCAAATTTTTTTTTTCCTTTCCGACTCGACCACATGATTCAAGTCCGCCATTTTTCTTTTTGCAACGCCATCTGCATAAATTTTTCCCAACTTTCGAATTTTTTACTCCTCACTCCGTCGGTATTTTCCCTCCAAATTTCCTCCCTCCCCCCCCCCGCCCTGCCTATAAAAAAATATTTTTTTTTCACCTGGAGAAAAAAATTTTTTTCTTACCTTTCTCCCTCTCTCTTTCTCTCTGGGGGTAATGGAAAAATTTATCCTTTCTTTTTTTTTTGGTTATAAAACGACACGTCACGTGATAATTTTTTTTTCTCGCACGTTTTCCTTTCTTCTCGTGCGAAACAAGTATTTGTCGTTCTTGATCGCGGCACAGACACGAGAAGAATGACGCCATGACGACGGGGCCGAGGAGCTAGCGAATTTAAAATGGTAAGTTACCAGACGAATTATACGACGAGGATGGAAGAGGAGCAGTAGGGAAAAGAGAGAAAAAAAAACAGGGGAACGACGTGAACCACGTTGGTTGCACTTTGGAGTTGTATTCAAAAGAGGATTCAGAGAAGTTTCTGGACGTATTCGCACGTGGTGTCGACCTGGGGGTTCCTGGTAGACAGGGAGAGGAATACGAACTAAGGGTTTTGCTATCCCAAGCGACGGAGACGAGAGAAAGAGAGTGAGTGAGTGAGAGAGAGAGAGATTGTGTGGCATAGGATAGTCGAGTTAAAGGAACACTGGCACCAACCACCCTGGGTAGGGGTAGCCGACGTCCGTCCCGGAGTCTTTCCTCATCTGCAAGTCGTATAACCGAGCTAATTATCAAGTTAATATGGCCATTCTGTATGGAGGCAAAAGCGAGTCGAGAGAGTGAGACGATTTGCAAAAACGGGGGTTGTACGATTGGTGCGAGTGAGACGCCATCAGCCTACATTGATATTATAAGTTGCTTCAATCGCTGTATTCATTTGTAAACTAACCAGGCTAAATGTATTCACCACCGCGAGGCGGCGCACCGATAGGCGGAGCCACGAGTTCCACGGCAGCGTACGACGGCGCCCTTCCATATTCTTCGCCTTTCCTTTCCTTCCTTCCTTTCTTTCTTTCTTTCTTCCTTCCTCGGTACAATATTTTTTCACTTCCGGTTTTTCACTCATTCAATAATAATAATTCTATAAGAGAAATTTCTCGTAACTTGTTGTTTGGAATATTCGTTTATTCTTTGTCGATGAGAAATCTTTCAGTTCTCAGTTAGCGTCGAAGGGGAAAAATAGAAAAAAAGTAGGAAGAAGGAGAAAAATTGGGATAAAATTGGTTTTTGGAAAAGGGGGAATAGGCAACTCTCACTTAGCGTCGATGTTTCGACAGAAAAGAAGAGAGTAGGAAAAGTAGGAGAAAGAGGAAAAATTGAAATTTGGAAAGGGAGAAGAATATAATGGGCTCTCAGTTAGCGTTGAAGTTGCGGCAGAAAAAGAAAGAGTAGGAAAAATAGGAAAAAGGAGAAAATTGGAAAAAATATTTGGAAAGGGAGAAGAATATAATTAGCGATGACTCTCACTTAGCGCCGAACTTGAGACGGAAAAGATAGAAAGTAGAAAAAGTAGGAAAAAGGAGAAAATTGGGGAAAAATGGATTTTTGGAAAGGGAGGAAGAAGCGGCTCTCACTTAGCGTCGAAGTTTCGGTAGAAAAGAGGAGAATGGGAAAAGTAGGAAAATGAGAGAAATAGGGAAAGAATTGAAATTTGAGAGTAGGAAAAGTGGGAAAAAAAAATGAAAAACAAATAAAATTTGGAAACAGAGAAGAATATAATAAGCTGTTTTCACTTAGCGTCGAAGTTTCGGTAGAAAAAAGGAGAATGGGAAAAGTAGGAAAATGAGTGAAATAGGGAAAAAATTGAAATTTGAGAGTAGGAAAAGTAGGAAAAAGAAGAAAAATGAAAAACAAATAAAATTTGAAAAGGGAGAAGAATATAATAAGCGGTTTTCACTTAGCGTCGAAGTTTTGACAGAAAAGAAGAGAGTGGGAAAAGTAGGAAAATGAGAAAATTGGGGAAAATTGAAATTTGGAAAGGGAGAAGAATATAATAAGCGTCTCTCACTTAGCGCCGAAGTTAGGGCAAAAAAAGAGAGAGAAGGAAAAGTAGGAAAAAAGAGAAAATTAAGAAACAAGTGCAATTTGGAAAGGGAAAAGAATATAATAAGCGACTCTCACTTAGCGCCGAACTTGAGACTGAAAAGAAAGAAAGTAGAAAAGTCGGAAAAAGGATAAAATTGGGGAAAATTTGATTTTTGGAAAGGGAGGAAAGGCTCTCACTTATCGTCGAAATTGCGGCGGAAAGGTGAGAGTAGGAAAAGTCGGAAAAAGAAAAAATTAAGGAAAATTTTTTTTTGGGAAAAGAAGAAGAAGATGAATAATAATAATAAGCGACTCTCACTGAGCGTCGAACTGGAAACAAAAGGAAGGAACTAGAAAAAGTATGAAAAAGGAGAAAATTGGGAAAGATTGATAACAACTCTCAGTTAGCGACGAACTTTAGACAGAAAGCGAGGAACTAAAAAAGAAGGGGTATAGAAAAAAATTGTTTTTAGAAAGGGAGAAATATGTGGCTCTCATTTGGCGTCGAATTTGAGGCGGTAAGAAAAAAAACGAGGAATAGTAGGAAAAAGAAGAAAATTGGTTTTTGGAAACGGAGAAATAAGCGTCTCACGTTGAGCGTCGAATTGGAAACAAAAAGCGGCACAAAAGCTCCTTGTGAGAGAATTCGCTGTAAATGTGCCATTATTTTTAATAAACTTTCTTCGCTTTTTCTAATTTCAATGATTTTTTACATTCTCATCACTTGAGAAGGTATTTTATATTAGTATTGTCAAATGGAATATTTATTTATAAATTATTCCACATGGAATAATACACAAAAAAATAATTCACATTTGTAGAAATGAAGAATTTTTATCAAATAATGGCACATTTACAATAAATTCTCTCACATACAACCTTATTTTTCTCAAATCATTCCTTATCTACAATACCATACACTGCCTCAGTATTTTTCCACACACTGTTAAATTTTTTTCAGTTACTAACAAAAGTGGGGAATGAAAAAAATAAAAATGGTACATTTACAATAAATCCTCTCACATTCCGCCTAATTTCAGTGATTTTTGAAAATTAGAGAGGAAATTCGCTGGAGTTACCATACAGTGATCATTCTCACTTACCACTTAATTTCTTCTTTTAAGAAGGATTGGAGGAAGGATTGATTTACCAAATAATGGTATATCTACAATTAATTCTTTAACTTACCGCCTAATATTCGGATATTATTTGGAAGGGGTACACTGGCTCTATTATCTCAGATAGCGCCTAATTTTTTCAGTTATTTAAAAAGGATCGAGGGGGGATTCATTTACCAAATAATGGCACATTTACAATGAATTCTCTCACATAGCGCCTAATTATTGTAAATTATTTGAAAGGCGTACATTGACTCTATTCTCTCAGATAGGGTCTAATTCTTCCTGTCATCAAAAAGGGATCGTAGGTGGATTGATTTGACAAATAATGGCACATTTACAATGAGTTATCTCCCATAGCGCCTAATATTTAGATATTATTTGGAAGGGGTACACTGACTCTATTCTCTCAGATAACGCCTAATTTTTTCAGTTATTTAAAAAGCATCGAGGGGAGATTTGGTTACTAAATAATGGCACATTTACAATGAATTATCTCCCATAGCGCCTAATATTTAGATATTATTTGGAAGGGGTACACTGACTCTATTCTCTCAGAAAGCGCCTAATTTTTTCAGTTATTGCTTCCTCGTGGAGAAAGCTTTGTATTTAAAAAGGATCGAGGGGAGATTCGTTTACCACATAATGGCACATTTACAATGAATTATCTCCCATAGCGCCTAATATTTAGATATTATTTGGAAAGCGTACACTGACTCTATTCTCTCAGAAAGCGCCTAATTTTTTCAGTTATTTAAAAAGGATCAAAGGGACATTCGTTTACCAAATAATGGCACATTTACAATGAATTCTCTCACATAGCGCCTAATTTTTTTCTATCAATATTACTTTTTCTCTTCTTTTTGATATTATCCACATTGTTTTTTCTCGTATTTTTTCACAGTTTTTTTTCGGCGTTTCCCTTTTTTTCACTTATTCGTCGCTTTTCTTTCTCTTTATTCACAAAAAAATTCTTTTTACATACAGCTTCCAACTTTTCGTAACCCATTTTTCACTATCACCTCCATCATTATATCGTGAGGGCTCATCTTTTCCCTTGCGCTCGTTAATATTTTAGACATGTCGATAAATCGATCGAGAATTCAGAGCGTTGAGATTGTGAAGAGAAATCTTTTGGACATCATAGATTCCGAACTCGATGTTTCGAGTTGATCTACCCTGTATTTGTGTATGTGTGAGAGAGTGTGTATATGAATGTGTATGGATGGATGCATCCACGTGGGATGTTGGCGAACGAGAGGCAAAAGCGAAGCAAGCCGCTTACCCTCGGCTCGTCATTACGTTTCATGTATTCAGATTTTTTTTTTTCCCTTCTTCGCTAGAGCGAGAGCCGACGTGTATTATTATTCCGGAGCAACTTTTGCTCTCCCACTACTGAAATATCCTCTCCTCCTTTTACGAGAGAAAAAGAGAGAGAGAGAGAGAGAGAGAAAGAGTGAGGCTTTTCGGTACCGTTATACTTTGGTGCGGGAGACGACCCAAGACGGCGACGACTTCTTACAGCCGCTTCGACTCTGCGGAGACCGCGGAAATACGAATGCATAAATGCATAAGTGCTCCCACCATTTCACTATGTATATATATATATATATATAGTAGAAAACCACCTCCAGCGTTGTTGAAGGCCACCCCCTACCCCCCCCCCCC
>JUFY01030992.1:5550-19516 GCA_001855655.1 Leptopilina clavipes | reverse complement strand
GAAAAAAACTAGTTTTTTTAAATCTAATTCTTGAAATATTTTTTCGAATTAATTTGTGGCAAAAGTTATAATTTTTTGTACTGGTAAAATAAATTTTTCACTGTTGCTTTATTCCATGTAGAGGAATATTTTTTTTATATAAACATTTGGGTTTTAAAACGAGTTAATAAAGTATATATATAGACGAATATTTTTTTTTGTGAAAAATAAAATAAATGAAATTTTTACTCGACATGATGACGATTTTACTGGTCTAAAATATTAATTTTTGCCTTATGAAACAGCTTCTTTAAAAGTGAATTTCTCGTAATAAAAATAACTTTTTATCTACGTAAATGAAAAACTTTTTAACTACTTAAAAATAAAGTTTTTCTATTTAAAAATAAATTTTTGACTGCTTAAAAATAAACTTTGCTGGACCACGAGAGAGAGAGAGGGAGAGAGAGAGAGAGAGAGAGAGAGAGAGAGAGTGTGTGTCTCAAGAGTCGTGAAAAAATCTCTTAATGGGAGAAAAATACAATTGACCTAAAATTAGACCACTCTTGGAAGTAATGTTAATTCAAAGGAATTCTACCAAATTGAAATCTTTTTCTCAGTAGTAAGAGTCCGTTTAAGTCGGACAAAACGGTCGCAATTTTGAATTTTAGTAGTAAAAGTCAGTCTTCAGTCAGACAGAACAGTCAGTTTTAAATATCATTAGTATAAGTCAGTCTTCAGTCAGACATAATTTCTTGATATATTCGTCTCAGTGGTATAAGTCAGTCTTCAGTCAGACATAATAACTTGATATCTTCGTTTCAGTAGTATTAGTCAGTCTTCAGTCAGACATAATAACTTGATATCTTCATATCAGTAGTAACTGTCCATTTAAGTCGGACAAAATAGTCGATTTTAAATATCATCAGTAGTATAAGTCAATCTTCATTCAGACATAAAAACTTAATATATCCATTTCAGTAGTAACTGTCCATTTAAGTCAGACAAAAGTTTCGATTTTAAATATAAGTAGTATATGTCAGTCTTCAGTCAGACATGATAACTTTATAGCTTCGTCTCAGTAGTATAAGTCAGTCTTTAGTCAGACGTTATAATGGAAATACTTATAATTTTCATCTCAGTAGTAAGAGTCCGTTTCAGTCAGACAAAAGGTAAATTTTAAACAATTTTACATTTCAGTAGTGTAAATCAGTCATTAATCAGACATAGTGACTTTTATTTGATTATTAAGAAAAGTTTGTAATAAATTAATAATTAATTACAATATATTATTTTTAGTTAAAAATTGATTTTCTACACATATAACTGTATTAATCTTGGGCTGATATTGGTGTCCAATATTCAAATTTTCAGCATCGCACTCTACTTGAAATTGAATTTTTTCCCTAAAAATTCACTATCAGAAGAGAATATTGATGACAGAATCAATGAATACGATGAATATTATTAAGATAAATGACTTTCTAACAATGCGAAATTCTCATTAGTTGATGATGATAATGATAATGATGATGATGATTTATTACGAATAATTGTATCTCTCTCTCTCTCTATCGGAAAATCAGTCATCCAATATATAATATATTCCAATCCATTTCTCATGATCGTATTTTGAAAAGCTATCGACACTACATTTTGTCCTTCAAAGGAAAGAAGATATTTCGTATGCACCCTCGAGACATTGAAGGTCCATTATACTTCACTTTCGGCAAAAAGATTCACCCTCTCCCCCACATCCAATCATCTTCGTACAAACACTTTTACAGCGTAATATTTAAATCTGCTCTATAGGCAATTTTCAAGATGATTCAATTCTTTCACTTTTCCAAACTGATGTTGAGGAAAAGTTTTTCACTTCTTTTTTCTCACTCTCACTCTCTCTTTCTCTCTCTAATGAAATAAATAATAATTTTAATAATAACTATTTCTTTCCTTGTAAATTTGACAGAGGAAATTTAAATAAATTGTTCTTAAAAATAATAAAACTATTTTTCCACTCAGAGAAATGTTTTATTTGAATCAAATATAATTTATTTAAGTTAAATAAAAGTATATTTGTGTCAAAGCCTACTAAACTATTTATTTGGCTGAAATAAACATTTTATTTGACACAAGTAAAATTTTTATTTAAACCAAGTAAATTTTTGTTTGTACCAAATAAATTTTGTATTTTGAGTTTTGAAATTGTTTTTTCTGAAAATAAATACCTATTTTTTTTTGTAAAATTAATTATTATGGAAGTAGAGCAATAATAATAATAATAATAATATTAATAATAATAATAATTATTATTATTATTATAATTTATAGGAAAAACAATATTTATTCAAGTGGCATTGGAATTAAATTTTATGAGGAATGAAGAAGAAGAATAAATTATTAATAAACTGGAAACGTTTCAGCAACTGCAAAACTCATATAGACTTTGTGAGCTCAGGTGCAATAAGCATCCATAGAGATAGTAAACTACTACACACTTCTCAGCAACTTCTATATCGAGTTAAGTTTGTGCACTATATACCGCAGGAGATATCAGAACGAATTTTCGACTCTACTGTAAATTTAACTGACACTATAACATTTTAATATTTTAATATTACATCCAAAGAGAAAAATTCAATTTATTTTCCTCTGTGAAATTTCAAATTGTACAAAAAAAAATTTTACCCTGTTTTTATCTATTGAAATGTCAAAAAAATATTGCCAGCAATATTGCGAAAATTGCACTCTCGTTTTCCATGAATACTCACGAGAGAAATTTTATGTTTGAACCAAATCCTATATTTTGTTGTATAGACCCAAGAATTAGGTTATTTTAAATACAATTTGTTTAACTTGAACAAAATTTTTGATTGAAATTTGGTTCAGTTTAATCAATAATTTGATTTGAACGAAATTTTTGATAGCACCAAATAAATTTTTGGTTCAGTTTAATAAATTTTCCGATTAAGGAAAAAATTTAGTCGTTAACCAAATTTTTTATGAAACCAAACAAATATTTGGTTAAACTGTATAGCGCTGTATTTATTTGATCCTTTCAAATAAATTTTTTTCTCAGTGAATAATAAACGATTTTTTCAAAAAAAGAAGAAAAAAAATTGTTTAACCCGTTTTCGTATGCATTTTTTCCTTTTTTCTTCTTTTAAGCATCTTTTGTCCAATGTTCATTTTTTTCGCCCTTTTTTCTTATTCGCTACGAACATTATTCTATTGTTATGAGCGCATTGATTTCAAGAATCCTTTACATTTTGCATATATCACTCGCTGTTGAGTCTCGTATCTTTCTTTGTAATATTCCTGTAGGTATTTTCTTTCCTCAGACAGATGTGTTCTCAATTTTTTTCAATTGAAAAGAATAAATCTTTTCTTGTAATTTTCTTTTCAATTTTTTTTTTTTTTTTTTTTTTTTTTTTGTGTTAACACCACGCTTTCACAACATTGCAATATGAATTCAAGTAGGTATATTTCTACTGTTTTCAGGAAGATTTTTGATTGAAAGTAATAAGGTCAAACAATGATATTTTTTTATTTATTTTATAGAATAATATATATTTTGATGTCTTCTTGACCTAAAATTTTTATGGCACATTCGTCTCTGTGGGTCAATTTTTGGGCTAAATTTTGAGTTTGTTTCCACATGTGCTCCTTATCATTGCAATTTTAAGACTAAGTTCCTAAATCGATCTGTAATTTTTGACCTAAAATTGAAAGTTTTTAGTGCATTTTGACCTAAATTTTAAGGTTTTGTTTACATTTTCCTTTTTTAATTTTCTTCACCATTTTAAGATTATGTTTCTCAATTGACCTGTAAATTTTGACCTAAACTTCGAAGTTTTTAGTGAGTTTTGACCTAAGTTGACCTAAATTGACCTAAATTTTATGGTTTTGTTTCAATTTTCCTTTGGTAATTTCCTTCTGTATTATAAGAAGGAATTTTATATTTTCTTCCTTTCTTTATCTGTAAATTTTGACCTGAACTCTGTAGTTTTTAGTTCCTTTTGACCGAAGTTGATATAAATTTTGAAGTTTTTTTCCCTTTTTTGCCTTTTTCAAGTTCTTTCTGTATTCCTTCCTTTGACCTAAAATTGTACATTCTTAGTTGCCTGTTGATCCAAGTAGACCTGAATTTTAAGGTTTTGTTCACATTTGCATTGTTAGTTTTCTTCTATATTTGGAAATTACTATCTCTTCTCTATCTGTCGTTTTTGACCTAAATTTTGTGATTATTTTACCTGTGTTTATTATTTTTTTACCTGTGGATTTTACCTCCATTTTGAATTTATTTTTGCTTCGTGGCCTTTAAAACTTCGACTTAAACATTGGAATTACTTTCCGGAATTATTTCTGACACTTGACCTAAAAATTTGACCTAAATTTTTATGTTTTGTACACATGTGGCTTTTTAAAAAAATTTCTTCCACATGTTTTGGTTATTTTTGTCTATTAAGCTTTGAATTTTGATAAAATTTAAATAAACAATTATATCGAAATTCATAGGTGGAGGTTCGTAAAAATATTTTTATTGAAAAATAAGTTTTTCCGTGTTTTAATATTTTAACGAAATATCACTATTCTTTTTGTTTTTCAACCCGAGGCGAAAAGTTAATCGAAAATTTTATATTTATTCTAAATTTTCTAACAAAAAAAAAGAAAGAAGATTAACAATAGCAACGTTTGTTTGCATCTGCTTATTTAAAATTAATTAGTAAATAAAATTTTTCTCTCATATGAAAATAATTCATAATATTTTTCATGTGGTCTTTTTATCATTATTATTAAACTTTTAATTTCTATTTAAAAAGTTTCCTTGGCAATTTATTTTTGTTCACGCATATACAGTTTAATTTTTCAAAGTGATATAGGAATTTTTTAGTGTCAGTAGTAAGAGAAAATTTTAGTCAGACATTAATTTTCCAATTATTAGTTGTCTAAAACGATACACAAAAGAATTTTTTCACTATTTTTATTTATTTTCTAAGTAAAAATTATAAATAAATTTTTAAAAAAAATTTGCTTTGTTATAAATAAAATTATTAAGAGGGAAATAATTATAAGTGTGGAGGAAAAATATTGAGAGGAAAACAAAGAGAGAAAGAAGAGGCGACAATAGTAGTAATTACACACACATAGAGATGGCAAATAATAGATTAAAAGCTTTAACTAGGTTAAATTTTTGTCTGGAAAGTTGTTTTTTTTGTGTCAGACTAATTTTTACTCGAGAATAAAGTTAAATATTATCTTTCGTTTTACTGTACATGCGAATCAGTGGAGAATGACAAGAGGTTCCCATATAGCCCCGGAAAAAAAACCTCTCTAACCAACGTCCATTATATTTTAAACCCGAAAGTTTGCGCGCAAGGTACAAAGAAAATTACAAACTGTGATTGATTGGCGTTCATTTGTTGAACTTTGACCTTTAAAATAAATTCTAAAGTAAGTTTTGTTTAAACTTTTACATGGATTTTCCAGTTTCTGTTGAGCTTAAATTTTGACCTGAATTCCAAAGTTTTTCAGATTCAAACTATCACCGAAACATTCAGGTTATGTCAAGTCTGAACTTTGACCTAACTATTCATATTATGTCAAATCTAAACTTTGACCTAAATTTTATGTTTATTCTAGGCTCAAATTTTAAACTAAATTTTAAGGTTGTATTAGGCTCAAACTTTGACCTAAATATTTAGGTTGTTTCAGAACTAAAATTTGACCTAAGTATTAAGTTCATTCTGGGCGCAAATTTTAATCAAAAATTCAAACTCAAACTTTGACCTAAATTGACCTTTGATTTAAATACTTCAGTTAATTTTGGTTAGTTTTCCTTTTTGACCTTTTTATTTTGAGCTAAATGCTATTTTTACCTTTAAATTTTTACCTGCCCTATTCAGTAATAGTATATTATTATGTATTATAAATAAATAAAATGCAATAAATTAAATAGTAATAAACTATTGATAAATTGATAAATAATACATTAATAATAATACAAAAGAATTTTAAAAGTAAAATTTTAATTTTTAAATGTAGAAAATAATGTTACAAATTAATTTTATTGTTTAAAAAGACGATAAAAAAATAAAAATAAAAATAAATAAATAAGAGAATGAAAGGAAATTATAGTTTCCTTTTTAAAATTACTTCTGTTTCATAAATCCTTAAAGTAGAAGAGTTTTCTCCCGCAAAAGTTTTTCATTGTGAAACGAAAAGTTTTACAGAATTTTTCCGCATTACAATTTTTAAATTTGATAAAGTTGCGAGAAATACAAAGAGCGTGAATTTTGCGCTGAGAAAAATTTACAAAAATTAAGGGAGAGATGGATGGATCACACTTATTATAATTAATTATTACTTTACGCAATTAATTTATAAATACCTGACAATGTTTTTTAAAGGAAAATAATAGAAACGCCAAATTGAATGTGAATTTTCTATAATAATATTATATAATCTTTTTTTTATTTATTGTAAATATAATATATAATATGAAATAATACTTTTTGGAAGATATTATATTATATTATATTATATTATATTATATTATATTATATTATATTATATTATATTATATTATATTATATTATATTATATTATATTATATTATATTATATTAGTAATTATTATATTAGTAATATTAATTATAATTATATTAATAATATTATATTATATTATATTATATTATATTATATTATATTATATTATATTATATTATATTATATTATATTAGCTATAAGTTTGGGACAATGGTACAATCTCTTTAAGCGCCGGGCGTAAACGATGTCGTATAATCTGACGCACTTTAGCAAACCCTGAAGTGGTTAAATCAGATTAACACATTGCAACGAAACGGCCGAATTATATCCTGAACGCATACCACTTTACAGACGTCAACCATTGAAATGGTTGCATTGTTGTCCAGTTTCCTGTCCTCTCCATCAAATTTATGTGATAATAGAGAAAAAGCGGTCACTTTCGTTATCAAATTTCGTCCACCTGTTTTAAACTCCGCATTTAATGGTAATTTCGTTTATATAAAAATTTCCATTCAATTAATCATTCTTGAAAACATTTGCTAGTATTTCAAATTTATTAACCTTTCTTTTATATTTATTTATTTTGTTATTTAAAGCTCTGCAAAAAAACCCAAAAATGTTTTCCTTTCTAACTAAAATTATTTCTGAAATTGGTCTATTTATTTATGTTGTATTTAAATAGCTGCAAAGAAAATACAACAATTTTTCTTCCTGTCTGATTAAAATTATTTTGAAAATAATTACGTATTAAATAAATACGTAATGCAGAAATTTGGGGTTGCATTTTACTTGTATTTTGGAGCAAAAAAAAAAATCTTTAAATGTTGGTATTTAATATTTAATGTCTTGAGAAAAAAGAACCATTTGTAAGCATTTTTGACTCCGAGTAAATTTCTTTGCAGTGTATAATATTTCAGAACACGGGTATGATAAAATATTCCCTGGACCCTGGAGAATCATAAAAGGCCGCATGCTTTATAAATGGAATTTTTCGGCCGCAAGTGAATTTTTCAATTCTCAGTTACGTGTCAAGTGAAAAATAAATATGTCTCTGTTCTCTTCCATATATTCTGACAAATTTTTAAATTTTAATAAAACATTGCAATGGAAATGCAAAACTTATAGGAAACTTGTTACAGTTAGAAGCAAAGTTTGAAAAATTGCTTCTTGGTATCAGTAGTAAAAGTAAATTTCAGTCTGACAGGAATTTTAGTTTTATTTATAGTTGTGACATCTGTGGTAAAAGTAATGTTTAGTGAGACAATTTTTTTCGACAATTTTGTTGAATAAATTGCCCAAAAAAATTAATTTTATCCCCTCCTCCTCGCCACTGAACAAAAATATCTATTTGAAAAAGGTAAATCTTTGTCAGACACAGTTTCGGAATTTTTTGGTGCCAGTAGTAAAAGTTTCAGTCAGACAGTTTCAGTATTTTTTGGTGCCAGTAGTAAAAATAAGATTTAGTTAGACAGAGATCATGATATTTTGTTGTCAGTAGTAAAAGTAAGTTTCAGTCGGACAGTTTTAGAATTTTTTGGTGTCAGTAGTAAAAGCAAGTTGCAGTCAGACACAGTTTCGGAATTTTTTGGTGTCAGTAGTAAAAGTTTCAGTCAGACAGTTTCAGTATTTTTTGTTGTCAGTAGTAAAAGTAAGCTTTAGTCGGACAGTTTTAGAATTTTTTGGTGTCAGTAGTAAAATCAAGTTGCAGTCAGACACAGTTTAGGAATTTTTTTGGTGCCAGTAGTAAAAGTAAGTTTCAGTCAGACAGTTTCAGTGTTTTTTTGGTGCCAGTAGTAAAAGTAACTTTTAGTTAGACACAGTTTTGGTATTTTTTGGTGCTAGTAGTAAAAGTAAAATTTAGTCAGACACAGTTTTTCTTAAGCTCTTAAAGACTGTTTTGGATAAATTTACTGCGAGTTGATTTTTATTCTGACATCACAAATAATTTGGAAACAAAATTTAAGTTAATATTAAAAAGTGTGAAATAAAAAATTGTAAATTAAAAAATGATAAATTAAAAATTTTATTAATTAAAAACTTTTTTAATTGAAGCAAATAATTACAAAATTATTCAAAATTACGCAAAATAAATAAAGTAAAAAAAAAAAGAATGCCTTCAGTTGAGAGAAGAAATACCTCTTTACATTAATCTTATTGATATAGCGTTTTCTTAATAAGAGAATTTTCTGCTCAGTGAAGCAAATTAAAATTGAAAATTATGAAATTTTTGATAATATGAACTTTCATAGTTACCCAGTTTTAATATTAGACGCTATTAAGGATAGGTCGTTTTTTATTAACGGTTTATTCTCTTTTCTCCTTTGCTCTTATTCCTGCACACACTCTAATTAAAGCTTTTTCCGGATACAAAGTGTGAGAGAGTGAGAGAGAAAGAGAAAAAGAGAATGAAAGGCGCGGCTTCGTTTCATCTTGAAGCAACGTTATAATATCATGCGAATGTCCTTTAAATAAGGAGAAAAAGAAACCCACTTAAAAGAGGACAATCATCTAAAAGCAGGTGCTTATTCAAATCATCTCTTATAACCTCTTTGAGTATTTCACTTCAATATACGGAAATTGAAGCTTTCCTTTTGCACTTTACTTTCCTTTTATATTCAAATTATTCGCAATTTTTTTTTCTCAATGAACTGTTTATCAAAAGACTCTTTTCTTTTTTTTCTTGCTGAAGGAGAAAAAAATTTTCTTACTTTAACCAAATAATTACAATTACATCGAAAGAAAATATTCTCAATGTTAGAGGATTTCTATCTTTTTGAATTTTTTATTTTTTGACCTTAAATTTTAATTTATATTCTTCATTCGATTCTATATGTTTGATTTTTTGACCTTCATTTTCAATTTATATTCTCATTTCGATTTTGTAAAAATTGAGCTAAATTTTGTAAATATATTCGCCTCTTGACCTCTTTAGACTTTGACCTGAAGTTTAAGGCAATTTTTCACTTCTGACCTTTAAATTAAAACCTGAATAAAAATCTAATTTGAATATTATTTTAAATAGATTAATAGAAAATGTTTGACCTAAAGTTGAAAATTATTGGTGTTCTTGCGTTGCAAAATCTGACCTAAATTTTAAGGTTATTTTTTAACGCGAGCTTTGGAATTTTACCTACTATTCATTATGTAACGTTTTCTTTTTGACGTTTCTCTTTTGACCTGAATTTGGAGTTTAGGCTCTTAATTAGTGAATTATGACCAAAATTTTAAGGATATATTTTATATCCTTTCTATCTGTGATACTTGACCTTATTTACAGTCTTTCTTTCACTCTTGACGTCTTTTTATTTTGACCTAAAGTTGGTATTGCTTATTTTTACTATGGACCTAAAGTTTACATCGTTTATTTTTACTCTTGACCTAAAGTTTATATTGTTTATTTTTACTCTTGACCTAAAGTTTATATTGTTTATTATTGTTTGTATAGTTCATTTTTACTTTTGACCTAAAAATTTATATAAATTTATATATTTTTACTATGGCCCTAAAGTTTATATATTTTAGTTTTATCTAACTTTTACACTGTTAATTTTTACTTTTGACCTCAAGTTTATGTTGCTTATTTTTATTTTTGACCTGAAGTGTTTTTTTTACTTGTGCCCTACAGTTTTAATGCTTAATTTTACTTATGACTTAATGTTTATATTTTTAGGTTAACTTTTGACCTAAATATATAGTATAATATAAATATAAACTATTGTTATATAGTTAATTTTTACTTGTGATATAAATTTTATATTGTTTATTTTTTCTTTTTAAGTTAATTAGTTAAGTTTCTTTTACTTGTGACCTGTAGTTAATAATGTTTATTTTTACTTTTGACCTAAATTTTTATATTGTTTGATATTACTTTTAAACTAAAGTTTATGTTGTTTATTTTTACTTTTGATCTGGATTTTTTTTAACTCGTAACCTAAAGTTTTTCTCTCTTTTTTTTCTTATTGTCTACTGATTCAAAAATATTTTTCCATAAAGAGAATATAATAATAAAAAAGAATATATTATGCTTTTTAAAGGAAAATATATATATTTAATGGGTTCTTTAGATTTAAAATCAATTTTCGATTTTAAATAATTTAAAAACGCGCATTGATAAATATATATATATATATATATATATATATATATATATATATATATATGCAGGAAATGTTTTGATTTTCCTTTTAGTGTTCAGTAACCACTAGTGAATTGAAAATTGGGGTTAAATATTGTATTAAAGGTTTTTGGCGACGTTAGGAGTTTGGAATATACAATGGGACACAAAGGGAGATGAGGTTCAGTCTAGTCAGAGGAATTAACAGGCAATGTCTGTTGAAGGGCACGTGGACACACCACAACCAGCGTTACTGGTTGGTATTCACAAAGCGCCCTGAGACTAAATTAAATTCACGTGCAATAAATGGGTGGCACCGGTTGCTACTGTGTTGTTACGAAGCTTCGATTAAAGTAACGCTTTCTAGGCAAAGCTATGCTCATCCCAATCCCCTCCTTCTCACCCCTTCGATCCTTGTTTAATTAGTCCATTTTCAAACTTGATGACAAAAATCATTTGATTTTGGTCGAAACTCATTTTTATCAAATGGAAAAAAATTTTTACCAACTGAAAATATATGCAATTTTCTTTCAAATTTTTAATTAATTTGATAGCAATTAATCGCAACTATTTTGATTCAGGGTAACTAGAGTTTTTGTTTAAAACTTGATAATATATAACAATAATAATAAAATTAATAATAAATATTTTTATTTTGTGTTAAATATAAATAAAGTACCTATACATGACGCTCCACGGTAAAAAGCACCTAACGCGGCAACGAATTATAGGTTATGTTTAGGAAAGTTTTTGCTTGATTTAAGATTCATTTTTAATTACCAGAAGTCAAAAACACTTTTTATAGACTATTTTATATACTAAATAATTAATAATAACTGTTTTTGACTTCAGGTAATTAAAAATGAATCTTAAATCAAGCGAAAACTTTCCTGAACATAACCTATAATTCGTTACCGCGTTAGGTGCTTTTTACCCTGAAGCGTCACATATGTAAAAATATTTATTACCTAATAATTGTTAAAAACAATATATTAATTCTTATTTATGAATCCACTTGAAAATAAATAAATAATAAAATGGTGAATAATTTTATTATAAATTATAAAATATAAATTTATTATTTTGTTTTTCGTTTACTTTTTTCTCACAAAAAAAAAAAATTTTTTCTTTCTGTTCAATTTGGACGTTTAACGGAGAATAAATATAGAAGGGAAAAAATTATTCCAAGTAAATTTTATAATGGAAAAATGCTTACGTACATGCATTTTTTGTAATTACTTCACTTTTTGGGAGAGCGAGAGAGAGAGAGAGAGCAGGCATATCAAACACACATATTCCGCTGAATGGGTTATAACAATGCATTGCACCAATTTTTTTTAAATAAACGTTGAAATAGAAAAGAAAAATTGAAATAATAATTGCGTTTATAATTTTTTATTTTTACATTTTTTTAAATTGAACCCGTGGTTATAAAATAATAGGATTTTTTTCGAAAGTTACGAAAACAGGACAGATTGAAAGAAAACAAAATATAAATTTTGTTCCAACAGTGCTGATGACATCGTGTAACAATGATACAATAAAAATCGATTTCAATCGATTTTATTGCTTAAGGGGGTTTCTAATATTAATTTTCAAATTAAATTCATTCTTATAACGCAAATTTTAATTAAAGAATGTAAAATAATCTTTAATTTTCAATTTATTTTCTATTTTATGAATTTAATAAAATACAGAAAAATTTTAATTTACAAATTATATGGAAAATTCAAATTTTTAAATGGAAAGTTCTTATTTTCAAGTTATATGGGAAATTCAAATTTTCAGATTCTATGAAAAATTGAATTTTCAAATTATATGGAAAATAAAATTCTATGCAAAGTTCTTATTGTCAAGTTATATGGAAAATTTTAATTCTCGAATTAATGGAAAATTTGAATTTTCAAATTTTATGGAAATAAATTGTAACTTAATGATTATAATTTACAAACTATTCCAATAATCTCAACACAATAAAATCATAAAATAAATAAAATTATAAATAAAATGATTTTTAATCGAAGATTCAAATTGGATCTATTTGAATAAATATCAAATTAACAATATTTAAAAATTAAATATTATTTAAATTTACCTTCCAACAGGAGTTTTTAATTACAAACAATTGATATTAAATGGGATGAATTTTTTTTATGGAAATATTCATTTTCCCGATTGGTGAATTATCAATGTATATGTATATTATTTGAATGTTCTCAATCGAGAAAAGAAACTTTTTATTTTAACGAACTTCTTGTCGTTGAATATTACTTTTAAATGATGCTTTTTTCTAATTGCAATTATCTGTTTAATTATAAGAAGCAAAATTGTGATATCCACTCATCTGTAAACGACAAAATCTCGTTAACGCGCGGGAGTCGCTTTATCTCTCTCTCTCTCTCTTGCCATCGTCACTTTTTGTCTCTTTCTTACCCTATAAAATATGACTGCATATTACCCCAATGAACTAAGGGCGACCGAAAATTAAGCACGAAAATCAGCAATTTATCGACTATTCGTCAAATTATTAAATTATTATATCGAGTAAATGTTTTCAACCCCAAAACTATTTTTTCTTTACTTATATCATTAAATTGGATTTGAAAAACGATATAAAAAGTCCGTCTTTACGAGGGGCAAAAAATATTTCAAAAAATACTTCTTTGATATTTTGCCAACGAAATATTTGAAAAATCTTGGAAAGTTTTAAAAATGTTTTTTAAATCAGAAATCAGTTTACGTGTGAAAATAATTTTCTATCAACCAACCTTTACAGAGAGAATGTAAAAATTCACGTGCTCTTGATTATGTTTTTTTTCGGAACACTTTTCCTTTTTTTCCCCGAAAAAGGAGAAATTTCAATATCACAATAGTAATCCATTGGAATCAATTCTCTCGATCACATTCGTCAATAATTATAAGACGTATTTGTGTAATTATCTGTACTATTCAAATGGAAATTAATTAATTTCTATATGATAAGATAAATCTGATCCTAATTCAATGATGATACACTCAAGCTTTCTTGGTATATAACACTTAAACAGCTTTAGTATAAAATTTTTCAAAATTATTTTCCAAATTGAAAATTGATTTCAACTAATTTAAAAAAGTTCACTTGCACTTTTTTTCTTATTTTGAAAAAATTACGAGTTTAAAAAATTTTAAAGGAGTTTATCGTTTTTTTGGAAAAAAATTTTTCTCTTTTTTAGGACAGTTTTGTGTATTAAAATGATCGCACGAGAAGGAAAAGCGCAGGGCGTCGCGACGCGATTTACACTGACTCGTGGATCGTCCGTTGCCCACAGAAGCTACGAGCCAACCCTCT
>JUFY01030991.1:0-10664 GCA_001855655.1 Leptopilina clavipes | reverse complement strand
AAAAAAAATGTAGGAATTATACCTTAACAATTAAACCTGATTTTTTGTGCGATTAAGAAGACACTTTTTAAGGTTAAGTCAAAATCTTGACATAGTGGGGTAAAATAGACTACGGATTCAGCTTCAGCGACCCCAAAAACATGTAGAAAGTATACATTAACCATTAGACATAATTTTTTTTACTTTTTGTGCCCTAAAGAAGCCATTTTTTGAGGTTATGTCAAATTCCTGACGTTATGGGGTAAATTGGACCACTGATTCAGCTTTAGCGACCCCAAAAAAATGTAAAAAGCATACATTCACCATTAGAACTATTTTTTTTACTTTTTGTGCCCTAAAGAAGCCATTTTTTGAGGTTATGTCAAAATCCTGACGTCATGGGGTAAAAGGGACTACGGATTCAGCTTCAGCGACCCCAAAAACATGTAGAAAGTATACCCTAACTATTAGACCTAATTTTTTTACTTTTGTGCGATTAAGAAACCATTTTTTGAGGTTATGTCAAAATCCTGACGTGATGGGGTAAAATGGACCACGGATTTAGTTTCAGCGACCCCAAAAACATATAGTACACATAGTGTAATCTCCGGGCCAGAAAATTTTTTTTTTTTTGTGTGGCTGTGTAATTTGAAGAGGAAATTTTGATAATTTCGTCGCTCTCCAAATGTCATTTGATATTTGAATAAACTGGAGCAGTAAAAGGTGGAAATGTGCTGCTTGTGGAAATTCGTTGTCAGATAAAATCCAATGACCCGACGAAGACATTACTTTGCAAGCACTTATCGAATATCTTTTCTTCCGTCAATTTAGATTTTCCATTGAGATCGTACCACTGGTCTCAATCACCCGTAGAGAGTATAACTCGGAATTGTTGAAATCCTTAGAATTTCTCCAATTCGTAAACCAAATGGAAATTCGTATCTTTGATTCTCGTCGTCCGTTTTCTATATATACGCGATTTTCATCGATTTCCAAATATATATCCTGAGTCTCATCGTGACAGTGAGAGTTTCGTTTACTGTCCCGCACTCAAGAAAACTCTCATCCTCTTGTTTCTTCAGCAAAGAATCGCTTCTCCTCGTTTCTCAGTACACAAGTCGAGTCTTTGATTCAAAGTAAATCTAGACACGTATGGCTTACGGGCAATGGCTATTTCTCCAGGAACCCAGTAGTTTTCCCAAAGGAGAGAATTCTCTCCCATTCGCCAGAGGCTAGGACGGGGTTACAACGTCCTGAAGGAAGGTTTGCAGAAAAGAAAGAGAAAGAGAGAAAGAAAAAAAAAGTTGAGAGGTGGGAAAAAGCAATAAAAATGAGGGTTGGCCTGGCGGCGACGTGCGGCGGACTCCGGAAGAAGAATAAGAAGGAAGGATAAGAAAAACGCGGATCGAAGGATCTCAGGAATTGAATTAGTACTTCCCAAGCATTCGCACACCTTCGGGGATCGTATCGTGTTTTCTCTCCCTTATTTTTTGACACTTTTCTCCATCTCCGTCAATTTCCTTCCTCCCTCCCACGCATTACAATTTTCCGCAAAAAAAAAGTTTTCCTTTCGCTACTTTTTTCTTTTAGGGGAATTCTCTCACACATTCTTAAAAAAGTTTCGCCCTAACAAGAAATTTTATTTATTCATAGACGTTTTAGAAAATAGTGTATACATACCTACTTTTAACAATCTAGTAGAATCCATTCTAGAGAAATTTCATATTTTAAGATCGATACCAAGTGAACTGAAAAAGAACCAAATGGGAAATTTTAGGGTAATTCTGCAATGAAATTAATTTTGTAAGAAGACAAAAAATATAACTTTAAAATTTAGGTCAATTAAGGTGTTTCCACAATTGAAAGAGGAGATCATAACCTCAAAAATGCCTTTTAGGGTGATTTTACTATGGAATTAATGTCGACAAAATACGAATATGACCTCAAAATGCAGAGGTCAAGTTGTCAACAAAACCTTAAAATTTAGGTCATTTTAGGGCATTTCCACAATAAAAAGAGAAAAACATTCTCAAAAATTGATTTCTCCCTGGTGACATTCGTCGATTTTTGCATAGTAAAAAGAGTCAAGAGAGCTGAAAGTTTGACAATAACATTGATATTTTTATAATAATGTGGCATTTCCAACATGTGCGCCGTTTTAACCACCTCTCCCCTATGAGATAAAAATGGACAGAAAGATATCTCTGTCCCTTTCTATCTTAAGCTTTAGGCTCAAGCAGAATAAATACGGATACGGGAACAGGACATGAGATAGACAGGGACACAGACAGTCTCTGTCCTTTTCTGCCTCAATCCCTATTCCCGTATCCGTGTTCATTCTGCGTTGGCCTTTTGTTACCGCAACCGTTGTCCATTGAAAAGGTACCTTTAAGATTGGGATTCGTATATGGTTGTGAAGTTAGCTTAACATTTCAAGCAGTATTCTACGTTCCCAACCTTGCCTTCACATTTTCCAGTTATAACGTTGGAATCACACTCTCTGTCTATATATTTTACAGAAGAATAAAAACGTGTTAAGATTGTTTACAAAATCATTACTTTCTAGTAAATAATAGGCGAAAAAATGTAAGTGTACAAATTGTTACATTTGTTCAAATCAAAATTTTTTATTTTAAGTGTGATATTAAGTTTGTAATTGACAATGTGATTTTGTGGTTAAGTTAGTGACATTTTTAAATTTATTTTCTCTTTAAAAGAAACATATTTTAGCACTTTTAATTTTAAAAGAATCAACAGTAAAACTTAACCAATAAACAAACTTACTTTCGATGATGTTATCAATTAATTAAATAAATCTGTTTAAAAAGCTTTACATAAAATGGATATTGGATATGTGGCAAGAGCAAATTCACTGTCGGAAAATCATATGCATGAAATTTTGTGAAATATTTTGGTGATAAAGCTCCAGTAACAATTAATTTTTGTCAAGATAAAATGGGCAAATTTTCACGTTTTGGCCCTCCAACGTCATGTGGTAAGACCTCGCGGTTATATAAAATGAAAATTATGTCCCACTACCGGGTGGAACGCTTTATTCTACAAAAAGCCTACTAACTCAGGGGCATACCTGACGCTTAGCATTTTAAATCTTCGTATAGAGCATGAACCACCTCCGGTGAGCGCACCGACATTCGCGACATTCGCGTGTTTTGGTGGTGGTGGTGGTTGCGGTGTGGAAGTGAAATGGACGGAGGTCGTGCGCTGTGTAAGGGCGAGGGGGGGGGGACAATTTTCCAGCTCTGAGACTCACGTTTCTCCACTAATAACTTGAACAGAATTTTTGTTGCTCGTAGTTCCAACAGCAGGGGAAAACGCTGAAGTCCGATTATTTTTTACCCTCTTTTCACAACTGGCTTTCCTTTTTTTCCCCACCATCGCCACCGCGCCATCATCATACTTCCTCAGCCCTCGTCAAAAAGCACTAAAAAGCTACAAAAAAAATCTCTTTTGACTCTTAACTAAAAACTGGAGAGAATTTCACCTTTCTCCGGACGTTCTTTCACCTGTCTGGCTTCATTAAATATGACAAACATTTCTAAATAACTTTTTTTAAATGTTGTTAAAGTCCCTAACTGTTAAGAAAAACATTGTTTTTTACGCAATTACACGTTTATTTTATTCATTCTTATTTTATCTTTGTAATACTCTGAATATTTTTTTTCATTTCATTCAAAAATACTTTTATACACGTCTATATGTATTTTTTTGCTATTTTCCAAAAAAGAAAAATTTTTTAGGGCAGACTAGGTGCACTTTACACAAATGGAATAATCAATGAAAATTATCATAGAAAATGATTTGTCTTGAATTTACAAATGTTGTAGGTCATCCTTTGCATTGTGTCAACCGACATTCACTTTGTGCAGTTGACACAATTTACGCGATGTCACTCAAATGTTTCTAGTTAATTAAATAATAGATATAGAGCTAAATAAAATAAAGCCTTTTTCACATGACAAAACAAATTACACCCTGAGAAATGTTTTATTAGAACCAAATATAATTTATTTGAGTTAAGGCCATGTGGGAAAAACCGACCGAGAATGTTTTTGTAGGCCAGGAAGTGGCGCCAATTCAAGCTAGTGGCCACTGAATGAACTAGGAGAAAATGCGTTTTATTGCTTTATTTATTATTTTTCCGTGAAATTTTAGTAAATCGGGAGAAGAGCGCTCACATCACTATTGTACCCTCCTCTATCATCCCTGAAAATTTTAACCCGAAATCTTTTGTCGTTTTAGAGTGAGATGTAAAGTACGAAACCACTTTTTCGTGACTACATGACATTTCTTATTATTTTTTCGATACTTATTTGTAAAAATTGTTCAAAGTCGTGAGAAGAGCGCTCACAATTGTACCCTCCTCTATCATCCCTGAAAATTTCAACCCGAAATCTTTTATCGTTTTAGAGTGAGATGTAAAGTACGAAACTACTTTTTCGTGTATCAGTCACGTGGATTTCTCCCACTCGGCCTTAAAGAAAAGTATATATTATTTTGTCTCAAAGCCTGCACTGAAAAAAAATTTATTTGATTCAAATAACCGGTTTGAATAAATCATTTTATCAAATACATATTTTTTACTTAAATATTGAACCTAACCTTTAATATATCTGTTTCACCAGGGATGGGTAACTAACAATCTCGAAGTTTTTGACGTATGTAGAATGTAATGTTACGTTAACATACACATTACGTACATGGTTGGTACTGCTTTTTGTATTACAAACTATTTTTTGTTGCAGTAAAGTTTGTATTTTCTAAAATTAAAAAGTTGACGTGAGATTTTTATTGACCTCCCCCCCCCTTGGTAAAATTTAGTGAGATTTTGCCAGACCCCCCCCCCTCCCTATTTTGACCTCACGTAATTAATGGACGTCCCCTTGGGTCTAATAAAGATTTACTACTATTTATTTTTATTTATTTGCATTACTACCTACTTTATCTATATACGATTTTTCTGTCTGTTTCAGGTAAGAGAAATGATAAAAAGCTTCTTTAATTTAATGGATCATTGTTGGAATTGGCTAGTCATAAGGTAAACGATAATTTTTATATGGTATTGTTTTTTTTTGCATTTAATGACTGAAGTTCTATCTTATTTGGATGACTAGTGGCTTTTGTGGTAGACTTATTTTACGGTTGTTTAATTATATTTACATGCCCGGATAACCACATCATTAACACTTCATGGATAGATTTTATCTCGCTTGTTCATATAATACAAGTAATATATATGTGACGCAACGCGAAGAAAGGTACCTAAAGAGCAAAAAATTATAGGTTATGTTTGTCATTTTTAATGTGAAAATGCATAAAGAGGATTAACTTTCAATGCAAAATAATTATTTTTAAGTTTTTCTTATATCTAAAATATTCAATAAAAATTGTTTATTTTACAAAATTAAGAAATAATCCATTAATCAATGTAAAACAATGATAAACATAACCTATAATTTTTTGCTTCTTAGGTACCTTTCTTCGCGTCGCGTCACATATATATTTTTTATATACCTTATTACTTTTCATTACACGCATTCCCATATTACTTTCATTTCATTTTTAATTTCTCACTGTTTCAAAGAAATTTATTACGAATTTTATTCAATGAAATTTTAAATTCAATTTTTGTCTCTATTTTTTCAATCCTATTCACTTTATTTATTTTTTAAAAATACAAATTAAGAAAATTAATAAAGTAAATTTTATTAGTGTCGCATTCGAGAATCTCTTCTTTTATAAAAGAAGAACGACATAACTTAGGTATTCAATTGTTTTCCATGTATTTTTGACGAGATTCTCGTTTTTTTTCAATTTTTTTAGAACAATTTCTCGCTCAAATGCATCACTAAATTTTATTTATACAAAAATTTAATTAATTCTTACAATCAGAAAATAGTAAAATTCGTTAAACAAAATTTTTTTTATAAATTAAATTAATTTCATACCTACATTTTAATTAATTGATTTTGTTAATTAATATTTCTTATCATTACTGAATTAAAGATTTCTATTAAATTTTTCATTTTTGATATTCCCTTCTAATGGATCTCATTCACAAATGTCTGAAATATTTGAATAAAAAGCGAAATGCAGATTTTATCATTCATATGGTTTTAATTCATCACTCGTCTTAAGCCATTTGCGTTACTTTCACGATGCATTATACCACTTATGTAGTCCCTTTTTTTCTCTTTTAAATTCGTCTCTCCTTTCTCTGATCACTTCAATGGATCTCTAACGCAACAAAATGATCTCACTTTCCATTTTTTTCTTGTTTTTTTTAACAACACTATTTTTTTCGTTTTTTTATCCATGAACATAACTATCGAAACTACTTTTTCCTAAAAACTCATATTCTACTTTCAAATAATATGTTTTAAAATGTATTTAACTAAAAAATTGTTTCAAAATTGAATATTTAATTGTTTGTTTTCATGTACAAAAATAATTATAATAATCAAATAATAATGAAAAAACAATAATAGTTTAATATAGTAAATATAATTCATAAAATTTAATTGAAATTATATCAAATCTGCATTTTCAAATTATTGTGCCATTTATAAATTTTTATATTAAATAAGATTTGATTTATTTTAACGTGCATACAATTTTTTATTCTCAAAGTAAAAAAATTATATTAGACTGTAATGAGTCAATATAATATAATATGAGTTAATTATAAGCTTTAAAGTACCATAATTTTTTACTTTTTTGATTACTTTTTTGGTCAAGGCAATTTTTTGCGTCTACTTATTTTGACCCAAGCTACTAAATGAAACTTTCTATTTTAAATAATGTAAAAAAATTATAAGAATCTAAATATTGTGAATAAATAATTTTTAATTTAGTGGCAAAAAATGCTCACGTTAAGCCAAATCTTACAAGGAAAAAATATAAAGTAACTTTTACTAATTATAAAGAAATACCTACCTAAACTGACTGACTGCGTATTTTAAACCATTTTTACCACATATTTCGAGGTAAATTTTAGTGAAATTAAGAAAAATTTACTTCGGATACATTAAAATATACTCTGGGTCTGGAATTTGTATAATGAATTAATTTCTAAAGTAAATTGTATATTATTTAGTAAAATTTACTTCGGATAAATGAAATGAAAGAAATTCTAAAGTTCTGAAGTTATTTTCAGTAAAATTTACTTGAAAAATAATAAAATAATGTAAATTGTCAAGTTTTGAAGCAATTTTTAGTAAAATTTAGAATTTACGTCTAACATTAAAAATTAAAAAATAATTAAAAAAAGAATTATTCTTTTAATTGAAAACTCTAAATGGTAATTCTATTAATTAGATATTGTCCTAATTAAACATTCTTCAGAATAGAAATTAAGTTAAATAAAAATCCAGTTGAATAATTATTTGTCTAAATAGAAATTCGGCTAACTATTGGTGCTTGATAAAAAAATGTTTATGAATGAAAATTCGGCGAAATATAAATTTATTTATTTTAAAGTTTAAACACTGTTTAATAAAAATTTGGTTTAATAGTAATTTGGCTGAATAAAAAATTTGATAATTAAAAGAAACGGTAAAAAAATCTCATCAAATTAGAATTTGGTTAAATAGAAATTCGGCTGAATAATAAAATTTTTTTGAAACATTTAACTAAATAAAAATAATATTACTGACAAAAATTGAAGCAGTTAAGAATTTATACATGTTCTACTTAAAAAGAACTAATTTTACCCCACTTTAAATATTAAACTTTTTGGTACTTTTTTCAATTTTGAGAATAATTTTTTTCAAAATTTTACTTTTTTTAGTTTTCTACTACACTTTGAAGCCTGTTAATACGATAATTAATGTAATTAAGGACGAGAGCGAAATACAAAAATATGTGCGAAATTATAGGCTGGTAACATAACAAGAGAATGGCGCATCAATGTATACGACGTCTAGGGTTGAATGAATGCAGTTTTCACTGTTTCCGACGACAGTGAATGATCTAAAAAGGATCCGGATCCCTATATACAACAGTATGCACATATATGTACACACGAATGTTAGAATAGGGGAGGTTTTTAAAAGCACAAGAAAGATACTCTATGGGAAAATTTATTTTACTCTGTTCCACGAAAAATTGTCCTCACAAAAAGATATTTACACCGCGAGAGAACAGATTGTTTTCAGAATAATTACAAATGTGCGCGGCGTTTATTTTTGACGCGTTTATATTTTTATATTTCAAAGATATTAAAAAAAAAATATTCTCATTATAAAAAGTGTATTGCATTGAAAAAAAGTTTTATCGTCTTCTGCCAAAGAGTTTAGCCTATAAACTTTTGAAATTAAATTGCAAAATACGTAAACTTTTCCAATGTATACAGATGTAGATATTTACAATCATCATTCAAAAGTTTTATAAGTTAAAAGACTGGGTTGCAATAAATTTTCCAAATCGAAAGTTAAGTGTGTGTCAAATAACTTGTAAATGACGACGACGACGACGATGCTTTCTTATTTTGATATTCAATGTTTCTTTTCCGTATAACTCATCATATAATTACGCTCATGCTCGTTATAAAGAAACTATCTAGTCATATATATATACATCTTCTGAAAAATATGCTATTATAAGTTTAAGTACGTTCGATTTAATAGAAATAAAAAAATGTCTAGAATATTGAGCCTTTGGAGCCTTTCAGTAGGACATATTTATGAAGGTATAATTTATGCTTAAATTGCATCGACTTGAAAACTAAATATATTTTAGTTATTTTTTTTCCTGAATATTTAACCAAACTCAACTTGATCGTACAAAATATCGCTTTTTTTTCTTCTTAGAGTTAGTTTAAACTTACTGCGCATTTAGTTTCTTGAAACATTTTTTATTAATACACTCTAAAAATAGTTAAAACATTTCCAACGGAATTTTATAAAATTTCAAATAATCTCTCAATCTAAATTAGTTAAAAATAAGTAATTGTTTTAAAAAATAAATCATTAATTTTATATTTGACTTTTTATTAAGTATTAATCTCTCTTGCAACTTTCTGTAGTAAAGTACCTAATAATAATAAGTTTACTCATTTTTTCCGGTGCGAAAATTAAAATTGACCAATCATATTATTCTTCATAACGTCTGATTGGCCAATTTTTGAATTCGCGCCGAAATTTGCTGTCTTAAGAATTCTGTCAAATGACAATTCATGCACTGAAAAAAATATTTATTTGATTCAAATAACTGATTACTTGTCCATTATCAAATAGATATTTATAATTTTTTTTTAAATCATGTAAACTATAATTGAATCAATAATTTCTGTATTTTTTAAAAATATATTAGTTCTATTTTTTAAAGACAATTGAATTTTTATAAACAAGTAATTGCAAATTTTTGAAATAATTGAAATTTCCTAAAATTCTTTTAAGGAGGAATGGTACACGTTAACATAACCTCAAAACTATAAAAATTTTTTTTTACATTTTTAATACAAACATAAATACAATACAAACTAATTTTTAATAATTTGGAAGATCTAGTTATACAATTTTTGGAAAAAATTATCTTGAGTTAAAATATTTTGTCAATAACGGTTTTTTTAACATTTTGAATAATTTTTTTTCAGCTTAGACAAAAATTGCAATTTTTATTCAATTTTTATAAACAATGGCTTATTTTACTCATCAAAACATTCTCAACAATCGCTAATATTTTAATATTGTTAAAAATATTTTTTTGCAAAAATTATTTAATGAACAAATTTTGTTCATTAAATAATTTTTGCAAGAAAATTTTTTTAACAATATTAAAATATTAGCGATTGTTGAGAATGTTTTAATGAGTAAAATAAGCCATTGTTAATAAAAATTGAATAAAAATTGCAATTTTTGTCTAAGCTGAAAAAAAATTATTCAAAATGTTAAAAAAAATCGTTATTGACAAAATATTTTAACTCAAGATAATTTTTTCTGAAAAGTGTATAACTAGATCTTCCAAATTATTTCAAATTAGTTTTTATTGTATTTGTATTATAAATGTTAAAAAGAGTTTTATAGTTTTGAGGTTATGATAACGTGTACCATTCCTCCTTTAAAAAAAAGGAGAAATTTTTCTTTCAACAAGATTGCAAAATTTTCCAAACTACAAGTAAAATGATATTTTTATAACTTACAAAACTGTCTACTTTTTTATACAAACTTAGAAAAATGTTCAAAGATGAAATAAAAAAGAGAAGAAAAAATTTTCACTTGATTCATACTTTAGAAAATTTTTTATATTTTTGAAACATAAAAATACTTTAGTTTTTTCGACTTTTTCAAACTTAGAAAATAGTTACCGTTTTTATAGCATTGTTTCATTATAATTATTTTGCAGTAATATAAAAATAGATTTTAATTTTGTAAGTCATTTTTTTAACCTGTTTTGCTCATATTTTTACTATTTTTTTACAAAATGAAAATTTTAAAAAGTCAAGTGAAAAAATTTGCTTAATTAGAGAAATTTCAGAGAATTTTTAAGCAAATAAACGGAAAAAAAATTCTTTTCTTTAATTTTCAAAACTTCTTTTTCATCTAACATTAAATGAAAAACGACCGAGATCCTTGAGATACAAAATATTTTATATAACGAAATTCATTAATTTTTGTTAAAATTTTATTGGTTATTACATTGTAATTAATTTTTTGAATTATTTTTTT
>JUFY01030987.1:0-23967 GCA_001855655.1 Leptopilina clavipes | reverse complement strand
GAACCATAGGTTTATTTTTTAATTACAATAATTCCAAAGTTGACAGTTGGTTGCAAATTTTCAGTATCTAATTGATTATCAATTGATCCATACTAATTCCCAAATTACCAGTTGGTTACAAACCTTCAAAGTCATTAGCCCTTCTTCTAAATGGTACAGAATGTTCCCAAGTTGGCAGTCTTCTGAACATGATTCATTTTCCTTGGATTCGTTAATTCTGGACAAAACAAACAAATTGTGATTTAAATTATCCGATTTGGTGACTATTTCGTTTATGTAATTAGAACCATAGGTTTATTTTTTAATTACAATAATTCCAAAGTTGACAGTTGGTTGCGAATTTCCAGTATCTAATTGATTATCAATTGATCAATCCTATATCCCAAATTACCAGTTGGTTACAAACCTTCAAAGTCATTAGCCCTTCTTCTAAATGGTACAGAATGTTCCCAAGTTGGCAGTAGTCTTCTGAACATGATTCATTTTCCTTGGATTCGTTAATTCTGGGCAAAACAAACAAATTGTGATTTAAATTATCCGATTTGGTGACTATTTCGTTTATGTAATTAGAATCATCGGTTTATTTTTTAATTACAATAATTCCAAAGTTGACAGTTGGTGGCAAATTTCCAGTATCTAATTGATTACCAATTGATCCATCCTAATTCCCAAATTACCAGTTGGTTACAAACCTTCAAAGTCAATAGCCCTTCTTCTAAATGGTACAGAATGTTCCCAAGTTGGCAGTCTTCTGAACATGATTCATTTTCCTAGAATTCGTCAATTCTCAAAGAAACTATCGAATTGAGATTTAAATTTTATCCGATTTAGTGACTAGATTTTCGGATTCTCAGTTCGTTTATGTAATTATATCATCCATTTAATTTTTAATTACAACAATTCGAAATAATTCTCCTAGTATCTAACAAGATGTTTAAATCGACTAGATAAGTCATCGCAGAGCAACAGGTTCTAAAGTGGATATCTCAATAGTCAGAATTCTCTCTGACAGGAGATTTATCACTTTCACGATTTCCATCCTATTCTGAAATTTTCGAATTTTTAAAATCATTTTTTCACAATCTCTTGGTGAAAAATTTCCCCCTGGATTTACTACACCTAGAATTTAGACTGGAATTAGCACCTTCAGAATTCGAAGTTGCTAATTCCATTCCAAAATTTGGAATTTTTTTCCCAACTGATGATGAATTTTTGATTAAAAAAAAAAAAATACAGAAGGAACAAAAGTTCATAAAGTGTGATAAATTTAGCATTTTGAGGGATAAATTTTAGTAGTACGTGACTGAATTTTAGAGACAATTCCGCAAACGGGGGGAAAAAAAGAAGCAAAATGAAGAATTACGTAAAGAGATGGAATGAAAAATAGTCATTTGAAGAACTGAAGACCAAAAAGGGGTGTTAAAGAGGTTGTAGAGTAAAGGAGAGAACAAAGTTTAGAGAAGAAATCAAGTAATTAGTTGAGTGGTGCACTTGGTTCAGGCTTTGGTCTCGGCACCGAGTTGTGCGGGAGGGAAGGAGGAGGAGGACTAGGGCAAGTCTCCTGACGTGCAAGACGAAGTAAAGAACCACCTATATATCTAACTTATTTCTACCTTTGCGAAGTTGACCGTCCGCCTGCACCACCTTCCCCCTTACCTATGGATAGACGACCACCAGTATGAGGAGGATTATGGTTTTTCAGCGCGGGGAGTGCAGGGGGTGTTCGGTGCGCGGCTTTCGAAAGGATGGTGATTGTGGAGCGTGGCCAGAGAGTAGAGTTAGGCGTATAAAAGGCCCGTCGACCCAGCCTAAGTCAGTCATTCACCGCACTACCAGCCCACCACACACAAACCAAACATGAAGGCCTTTGTGAGTATTCCACCAGTGTGGTTTAACAAAGGGTGTCTTTCTCGGTTTTTTTCCATAAATAATCACCTATAATTTTTTACTATTTCTCTAAAATTGAAAATTATTAACAAAAAAATTACAATTATTTCCACTCTTATAATTCTCACTTTTCAATTTTTCTTTAATTACTTTCATTCAAATTAATTTCACTCATCCTTTTTTCCAAATTCAATTCTCGATGTTTTTCGAAATTTTCCCCATTTACCGAATTGGGAAAACGTGTCCGGTGAAAAGATTTTTCATTCTGTGAATTAAATACTCTTTTTGCATTTAAAATTCCATCGGTGGCAGTAGATTGTTTTCAATGACAAAGAATTAACACCACTGCAGCATCACTCTTTCTTTCTGACTTTCATTCACAATAGAATCTATAGTAAAAACCGGTTCGGCTTGTAACGGTACCAGTAGTAACATAAATCGCATATATAGTAGGATCATCATTGAGAAGCAAAAGTCACCCAGGCGACTCGTCGTCCTCGGTACATCTTCATTCACTAACCGTCAATGAATTGCATAATCTCAGATGCTCCTCGTGTATGCCGATTGTGAAAGTCAATATCAAATTTTTCCATCCCTTTGAAAAGGGAAATTCTAAATTAAACCCATTAAAAAACACTCAATCGCGATTTTCTAAAAATCTATTAATTTCCAAAAAAAACGTAAATTTTCATCTCTCCCAAACGGTAAAATTACATTTCACGTGGAACAAAATCGTTCGCAAAAGCGAAATGGGATGTGAAAGTTGTAATAGCTCGTTTAGATATATATATATGCATAATCTCAAATGCCATTTATTTCTATTTCCTTTGCAAAACAAAATAATATTTCACGCCTGGGACATTTGTTCGGGGAAAAAAAAAATTTTTTTACACTTCCTTCAGAACGTTAAATTTTTGTTGTAAAATATTTCTCGTGATTTTCTTTAGAATAGAAATTTGATTGGTTAATAAAATATGTAAATTTTCTGATCGTGTAATTCGAAGTTAAATCGCAAAAGCAGTTTTGTCCTCTATTCGTTGTTACTGCCATACAAAGAGCGAGGTAATGAGAGACGGATTAATTATGAATCTCGTGCAACTTGGGGATTATGTTACCAAACCTATTGCATAAAATCGAATCTTGTGCGGTTTTTCTTGTTTCTATTTTTTTTCTAACGAGATCGTAACGCAATGTAACGCAACAAACTGACAAGAATTTTTCCCCTAATATGGTCCGGCTAGGCGTGGCGGTTGACCGAGGTTGTCGGCGTGGATCGTTAACTATGCGAAAATGCAATCGGTGCACTATCACTCCAATTACGAAACGTTACAGCAGTGTATAAATTTTCTCTCAAGTTGTGTGCCGCTGGCTTATTACTGTTTTATGACATAACGACCCTTGTTTGCAATTAACTTTACTATTTTTTTTACAAGTTTACTTTTGATTTGCTTGACGGGAAGAAAAAATTAAAATTCCCCCCTCTTTTAATTTTGCGGACGTGAAACGGAAAATATTATCGACAGTTTATTTAATATATGTTTATGCTGATTGACCACGTGTATTTGAAAGTGAAAGCTAATGCATATTATGTTTAGAGTTTAATCGTCGGTACTTGATCGCACAGCAGGATAACCGAACACACTTCCGTGAATAACTATTCGAATACTGAGAATTGGTATCGGGAGGTATATATATAAGAATTATGGTTTGAATTCGCAAGCATTGGGACGTGTAATTCTTTTTCAAGAGTGAATCCATCAGAAAGATGGAAGTGCACTTGGGAAATTTTCAATATAGTTGAAATGCCTTTTGTCATGTTTGAGGCATTGTAAATCTTTTCGGACGAATTGATGGAGTGAATTTTTTGTTTCTTTTGCAGATTGTGCTCGCTTGTCTCGCCGTCGCTTCGGCTTATCCAGGAGGACACACCGGATATTATGGACATGGTTATGGAGGACACGGAGGACATGGACTCAGTGGTGGTCTTGCCGCTGGAGCTGGAACCGCACACTCCCTCCAGGGTGGTGCCTCTAGCTTGGGATCCGGTGGTCTTGGTGCCAGCTACGCTGCTGGAGCTGCAGCTGCCGCTGGTGCCGCAGGAGTTCAACAAGTTGTCTCTGGTGGAGTTCTCGGAGGAAGGTCCGACATCGGACCCGCAGAAGGCCCAAAAGCTAATGTTGGACCCCAGACTGGACCATCAGACCTCGTAGGACCCCAAGAAGGAGCCAAATCCATTGGAGGACCACGTACCGGACCATCCAGCCTTGTTGGACCAGCTGCTGGCCCATCCACACTCGTAGGACCATCCCAGGGAACTGCCACCCTTGTTGGACCATCCCAAGCCACCGCTAACCTCGTTGGACCCAGCTATGGAGGTGTTGCCTTCTACGCCGGAGCCGGTGGAATCAACGGTGATGACGGTAGCTCTGGCTCCGCCGCCGCTGCTGCTCCAGGAGGTGGATTCGGTGGTGAGTTCAATTCTAAAAGAAACAAAAAAAGTATCAACTCTGCAATTTACTAATACAATTTACATTATTTAGGTCTTGGAGGTGCTGGTGCCATCGCTGTCATTGGAGGAGGTCCAGGAATCGCCGGTGGAATCGGTGGACATGATGCCGGAGTTGCTGTGATCAACGGACCATCTGGCGCCATCCACGCCGGACTCGGCTCCCACGGAGCTATCATCCCCCATGGAAAATGGTAGACGAATCAACATCTCAGCGATCTCGGCACGGCGACGGCGGCAAACCCACCACAGTTATACCGGTCAAAGAACTTCAACGCGCTCAACGTCTTCTTCCCCAAAGCTTGGACCATTCTCGGAGCATGGTACGCCCCGAAGTAGTCAATCAATCACTCAGTGATAGTCAGTCCGATTATTCGGACATCCTCTAGGAGACATGGCCATTGGAACTGGAGAAAGTTGAATCGATCCTTGCTCTGGCAGATCCAGGGTAACCGCGTGTCGCGATCCTTGCCGAGATCTCCCCGGCAGTTGGAAATCCAGGAAATTTAGTCAATTCCCGCTCATCCTGAGACCGCGAGCGCCTATCCTGCCAGCTGCCAGCAATGGACGATTAAGGACATTCGACGGTTCCATTTGTGCTCCAATAACACATCGAATTGTTTCGAAGGTGTAACCATGAACCAGTACGTGGACAAGCTTTGGCGCTTACACACGGAGCAGAGCAACTTGGCTTGTTCTGTTTTCTGAACATCTGATGTTGTCTTCTGCTCTCTCACTCTTACGTGTTTCCATCTTTCGTAAGTTCGCCGCTCTCACGCACATTATTATATTTTTTTATTCCCACCACCCCTCGAGATGGGGCACTTGGTGCTTGCGCCATTTGCCTCACGTTGTTATACTCACTGCCGCACCCAAGCATACATATTATTATCACATACTCGTCCATGCGCATATATATATCTTTTTTTTATATTAGTATACATTTTCATATGTACTACTACTACTTCTTCTCCTTCTTCACAGTATGTATATATATATACCGTACACATCACAAAATATACTAATGTGTATACTCGTTTATTCGTATATATATATAAATACAAATACATGTACTCGTGTTATGTTAGTGAAGGAGACCGGTAAATTATGGTAGGTCAGCCGTTCCCCTGAGTGAATGAATGTACATAGATGGCGCGCCGCCGCCGGCCCCCGACCCCGCCCGCCCTCGTCATACCCTTTCTTTGCGATCACGACTAGCACCCCACAGCCACCATAGATAGATACCACGTATTTATAGCGTTTATACATTTATACAATACTTTATATAAAATAAAGCATCAGTATTTAAAACTCATACATTTTGTCTATGACTTTGTACAACCTCTTCATCTATTTCCTCTTCCAATGTAAAATCAAAAAAAACATTTTTCAACGCACCACTAAAAGTACATACTAAATAGCACTTAGCTTTTCTTTTTTCCAAAAATTGCAAATTATTCTCAAGTTTGAAACAACCATCATTAGTTAAAAACTTAAAAACAGTCTAAATGATTTAAAACCTAGCAAAAAAATGGTAACTAAAACAAATGGTACATCAAAACACAAATTTTTAAATCATCTGCAACTTTTAAATAAATTCTATAAAAATTTTAGTACCATCAACATTATTTAGAAAAGAAAGTACAAACTTTCTGGGTTTTTCAATATGTGAAAGGACTTGATAGATAGTTGAGCAATAGTTGATAAATTAACTGACAATATTCTTCCATTAATTAAATTTTTTTCATATAGTATATATATATATTATCCCAGCATCTCTGTCGATAACGTATGGTTCTCGTAATTCATCTTACGAGTGGATCTATGCATAACAGGTGCTCACTTGCTGAGAATTAACGAATGTCCAACGTAAATCATTGTCATACCAAAATCTCAACCAGTGAGGGAAGTTATGAAAATTTACCATCGTTTAAAAATATGTTGCTTTTTTATCCAAAAGAATATTTTTCTGATTGGAAAAATTGGAAATAATATCAGTTGATCATTAGTTCAGTGGGATTTTCTATTTGCGATCATCTAAAATTTTTAAAACTTGGGAGAAGCTATTAATGAACAGGGAGTTAATAAATTAATCATCGTAAGTCATTAGCAGTTGAACAGTAGTAGTTCAGAAGTACATCAGTTCAAATCAGTTCACCAGGAGGTTCTATTTGCAATTAATTAAAATTAATAAGACCTTGGAGAAGCTAATCAACACTGGGAGATTATGGGATTTCGTTATAACTATTATATTCATTTCATTAATGAAGATGACTCTATTTCAGAAACATTTATAAAGCCTACCTATCTATCGGTATTTGGGAAAATACATTTAGCAGTTCCTACAATTGGCCTGTGGTCCTAAATTAATTAAGAAGAAGAAAAAAAAAGAACATTCTTTGTGTTTTTTCCTGAGGTTAAGCGGTAATGTGGAAAATTAGAGGAATTTGAAGATCCCAAACTTGTAGCAGCATTCTCCACAGACAAGATTTAATTATCGAGCGTACAAGGGGAAGTTCCAAGATGGAAAGTAACTATACAAGGGAAATTAATGAGGCTATTGTACAACATAAAATGAAGTAATCTTCTTTGTTGGAATCAAAAAAATTTTAATTAATTCGTCAAAGATGGTCTAAAATGGCTCATTTATTAATAGCACTCTATATAGTAAGTCATCTTCTATTTTGACTAATTTATTTATTAATTATCGTTCATTTCGCAGAGGCTTTGAATTTTACAACTGGGATCAAAATCACAGCAACAGCAGTCAAAACAACAATAGAGAATGTCAGTGTCTTCATTAGATGGACACATTGTAATTTTGTCTTGCGATTAGTAGACCTGCCTATTGTGCCAAATAGAAGTTCTAGAAGGTACTGAAGATGCAGAATTCATTATATGATTCATTATATGGGCCTGGAATAGACGATTCAATGTAAGTTGAAGTAAATAAAAATTATTTGCTATGAGTATTTTTTACTATGAGTAAAGTGGTTTTGAAACCTTAAAAGCGTTTTTCTCAAAACTATGTATTTAAAGTCGGTGAGCAAGATTTCTCGAAAACGTCTGAACCTATCAGTCTCAGATTTTAACACAACCTTTGTTAAAACAAGAAACCACTTTCAATTTAATTTTAAGTCCGTTTATTTTAACACAAAAATTTTACACTGACTTGACCTTAACATGTTATAATGTAGACTGCGAGAAGTTCCCTTTTTCTTCCCCTTCTGGGTTTCACAACTCGCCCCTCTCCTCGATAAGTAAGGTTATTCTATTTCCTGAAACAATTAAAGAAACTCCGAAGAGGATATAGACCACGCCTTCAAGTCTGGTTTCCACCTTTATAAACAATAAACAAAACTAAAGAAAAGAGAGGGGATTCTTAGACAAACCATTAGGATGCTGGTCCTTTATACTATTACGTCCGTCTAGACATGAGCACAAGGGTGCAGTGAGAATGACCAAGACAAAAAAGGCAAGGGCCTCAATAGATACAATAGGCAAGGGCCTTAAATAATACAAAGACAAGGGCCTCATTATTACAAGAGACAAGGGCCTCAGTGTAATTATCCATAATTTTCATAAACAGTGACGACTTATCTCGACCAAGCCTCTAACACAAACAATCATAAGAAATCAAATAATAAACATATTTACAATTAAAATAAAAACTTATATACACGTCACTAACAACCTTTTCAATTATATTTTTAGTGAGTAATCGAAGGTTTTCTTTACAATAAATATTTTTTATTTTATAAACAATTTAAGTCGTGAATTTTGGTCAAAAATCGATATCTCTACTTTCAGAAGGCGCCATTTTGACAAAAATTATTATTTTGTTTATTCCTTTGATTAATCACAAGATAATCTATTATATTAACGAAAATGTTTTGGTTTTTTCATTTTAGATGATCCAGTCCAGAAATATCCTGCTCACAGCAAGATGCCTCGCTTCGGAGAAGCTCCCGCAAATTCTTTATAAAAGTTTTAAAAGAAAATTATTTTTATAATTCTATAAACATTTATTTATGTCAATTATTCTTTTTGCGAATTGTGCGAACTGTTTGATAAAACTATAATTAATATATAAAGAAAAAATAATTTTAAATTACTTTTTGTCTCCAGTCTATAGTAATAGAATGAGCATCTTTAATTGTTTATATTTGCTTCCAAGTATCAATTACAAGCGTAAGGAGCTCAAGGGACAACGTCAGAACACGCCTAGGTTGTTAATAACGCTATTACAAGCTACGGTAAATTGAATAAGCTCTACTAAAAGAATATAATATCCTTGAAACAAAAGATCCTGGATTAAGATGTACTGTGCTTCTGCTATGATTAAGAATTTGACCTTGAAGTAATCGTTTGTAATAAGGCGCCATCCTCTTATATCGATTGAAAATATATATAGGCACAAAGTGTAAATACATCGTTGTGAAAGAATTTCTTTACCAAAGGAATTGCTTCTATGTTGATTTTTATTCGTTTTTGCGGCCAAGGTTTAATCAATGCGATGATAAACCGTAAATTATAAATAACAGTTAAAAATTTATTTATTTACTTATTAGATCATTAGAAAAATTAAGAAAACCTCTCAATCTTTTAAAATAATTTAAACAGTTGGCAAATAAATTGAAAAGCTACTGTAAAATTTGTGAAATCAAAATGTTATCACCAAAGATTGATCGCATCTACTGCCAAATATGGAGAATTTGAATAATTTAGTTTACAAACAGAACTCAGGTTTGAGTATCAAATAGAATTAAATGTTATCGGTTGCAAATGGAATTCCCAATTTTTTGTATTTTATTTAAATGATGAAAAATTAATTACACAAAGAAATAATTAATAGAATGCAATAAAATTCCCCATTGTTACGATTAAATGAATAAGAAATTAATAATATAAAATAAATTAAATATAATTATGATATTCCCTTCCGAAATTTGTATATTTGAAGTAGAAATTTCAATCCATGGAAGGAATAAATATTAACATAGTGGTTTTATTTAATATTTTTTATTGATGTCAATAGTTAAAATACGTTTCGATGACTTGGTTTGTCATTATCATCAGGCTAAGCCTAAATAAGTAAACAATAATTTACAAAATAAATAAAAAACAAATAAATAAGGACAAAATAAAAAGTTATAAATTTAAAAACATTTATTTATAAACAAATAAAAATTTGTTTATTACGCAAAATTAGTTTTCTCGTAACTTTTTGAAAATCATGTTTCTGTTGAAATTTACCATTCACGTGAAATAAGTAGTATGAGTCAATGTCAGAGTATCAGACAACTGTGAATTCAGAGCAGTAGAGTTTAATATTTACAGTCAGACATGCTGGTTATTGGACGAATATTTTAATTTAAATATTGTTTATTAAATAAATATAACTGGTAGAAGAAAAAAGGAAAAAGAGAACTTCTCGCAGTCTATATTATAACATGTTAAGGTCAAGACAGTGTAAAATTTAATTTAATTCCATATCCATTAGATATGGTTCACCCTTTGTTAGTCTCATCAACAGCAGAAGCTTTAAGCATGTTGATGGTGAAATTATGTCATAAGTACATCATAAAGTCATCAGAAACGACACTGCAAGCGATAAGAAACGCAACGCACCGTTCAAGAATAAGAGAAACACGAGAGTACGCTTAGTCACTTTTGTTGACCTCGATGAATTATATTTGTTTTAATCTTTTAATGAAAGATCTTCGATCTTAATGATTTCCAGGGGAGTCAGATAGATGGGCAATGAATAGAAGGAGTGTATGAAGATTATGATTGATCTGGTAGGTTGTGAGATGATTGACAGTGTAGAGATGATCAAGGGTGAGAATGGGATCAAAACGACCAGGAAGGGTTCATACAGTCAGTCTATTGCAAAGCCTCAAAGTGCCCAGTTAGAAATTTGGGGGTGAATCGCGCCTATATAAACCGAGAAAATGCACGTTTCTGGGCAGTACCGCTCCAATATTCCGAGAAGTCGTGGTGAGTTATTAGTGAGCACGACAGCCTAGGAGCTACTGAGAAATCAGTGTTCCACCTTATAATCTGGATCCTTAAGTGGTATCAAAAGCAAATCGTAAGTCTATCGAAGATACATGTATTTCATTATCATTGCAATAAACGATCATAATCTCAACGTGTAAGATTTGGTAAAATATAAATCCAAGCTCACCTAATATTTACAATCACATTAATAAAAAGTGAATATTAGGTACAGTGAATTTATATTGGTTTTTATTTCCATTTACACAGATTTTAAAAAAAGATTTTTGGTACCAGGATGTAACAATACTAATCTACAATATAAATATTAGATTTCATGAAAATATAATCTCTGCGTTTGCAAATATGCTGACGTAGTATATTTATTATTTAATATTTGCGTGTCGCGACGTTTAATTATGTTTTCCTTTTAACTACTTAGAGAAAAGTACTATTAATAATTAATATTCTTTTCCTTGATCCTCTACCTCAACGAGAAATAAAGCTCACCGTTAAAGTCACCTACCTAGAGGAAGTGAAATGACTGGATGATAAACTTTGCCTTTATGTCTACTCCAATGAAGAACAGAATTATGGTCGATCCATAGATACCTTGGTTATGATCATCTAGCTAGAGAATGCCTCCCCATAATTTTCTTCTACTGACACAAAAATCTCCCATCAAATGAAATAATACAAAACAATGGAATCGAATAAATTTTAATCATCAAGTTTCTGAAATCAACATTGTTTCGAAACATAATGTAAAATTGGATAATTTAAGACCCGTTTAATTCCATATCCATTAGATATGGTTCATCACCCTTTGTTAGACTCAATTTTGTTTCTAAAAAAGTTGAAAAACGAAATCATTGATTTGCGATCAGGGAATAAAAGGGTCAGATCAAATTGAACGTGATCTCAGTTAATGGTGAGACACTGACATTTAAAATCATTGTCTGACAAAGTGAACGCAATATTCCGATGAGTTCCACACCTTTATGGAAGCAATATTAATTTTGCATTATGTTTGACCACCAACAATAGTGAGAAAGTTCTTTATTTAATTATAGAACTCGGATATTGGTAATTACGGAATTTAATTTCACTTCGAGGTTATCGAATTCATTTTGTTATTTTATTTTCAACTGGAGAACTAAATTCACATTTAATTTTAAGGAATTATTTTAAAGATCGTTTTCCATACCAATTAGCAAACATATGAATAATTTGGATAAGTTTATTCATCGAAAACCTTTTCGACATAAGTGAAACTGATTTCAATATTAACGTTGCCTTTTGTGATGCAACTAATTAATTGAACGTCAGAGGAAATATTAATTCGTCGTCGAAATTAATTTGAAAAGTAATCCTATTTTCAAATTGCCTATTACAATTAAATGTGAATTTAGTTACTAATCTAAAAATACAGCAGAGCGTCTAATAACGTAATGAATTTAACGTCAAGAGGAATATTAATTCGACGTCAAAACGAAATCAAACATGATGTTGAAGTTAAATCAAATTTCTCAATCGCAACTATTTAGACAAAATGTTTGCTCGACTATATCTTGAACAAATATTAATTAATTGACTTTAAATTTTATACAATCTTTAGGGAACTCGTTTTGTTAAAATCATCAATAATATTTTCATTTTTTGTTCTGTTTTAATGTTATACAAACATTGATTCAAGATGTTAAAAAAGACTAATATTTGGAACACATCAATAATCCTTGAGACCAACATTTAGTTTTGGTGGTCGCTGATTTGAAATCCGTTGTCATTTTCTAAAAATTCAAAATGGCGGATCCAATATGGCTGAAAAAAGTTCAAAAAACTCCAACTAACCTCTTGAAAATGACAAATCGGGGGTTTTTGGGGACGCTGATCATGAATTTAATGTCAGTTTTTCAAAATTTAAAATGGCGGATCCAATATGGCAGACAAAAGTTTAAAAAGTTGATCTAATGGCTTGAAACTAACCACTCGGGGGTTTTTGGGGTCGCTGATTGCAAATCTGTTGTCAGTTTTTAAAAATTCAAAATGGCGGATCCAATATGGCGGACAAAAGTTTAAAAAGTTAAGCTAACGTCTTAAAAATGACAACTAGGGGGTTTTTTGAGTCGCTGATTACGAATTTAATGTCAGTTTTCAAAAATTCAAAATGGCGGATCAAATATGGCAGACAAAAGTTTAAAAAGTTGATCTAGTGGCTTGAAACTAACCACTCGGGGGTTTTTGGGGTCGCTGATTGCAAATCCGTTGTCAGTTTTTAAAAATTGAAAATGGCGTATCCAATATGGTGGACAAATTTTCAAAAGTTAAGCTAACGTCTTAAAAATGACAACTAAGGGGTTTTTGGAGTCGCTGATTACGAATCCGCTGTCAGTTTTTAAAATTCAGAAATAATTTTTAATGATTAACAAAAGGTTATTCAAGTGTTCCAACAATTATTGGACTTTTTTAACATCCTTCTTTGAAAATTATGATAGTAAGAATGGAAAAATATTTTTAAAAAATAATAAGAAATTATTTGTGAAGTGTGTGTATCATTCAGTATAGTAAACCAGTTGGTTGCACGACCAGAAGATTTAGAGCACAATCACATCTTTCGTAATGTTTTAAAGGTCGAGTTCGCGACTTCGAGACGAACGACCCATCCTTGGTTGAGTGCAGAGATCACATTAATTGCAGGGAATGTTCTATAAGGGCCTTGCAATCCTGGTTTTCTACTCGATGTCTTTCTATTTCTCGAGTCTCACTTCATATTCATCTCTCGCTCCCTCCAAAGACGTAAATGCTCCTTCGAGGTAACGGAGCGTGTGAAAATCGAGACACGATTAACGTGCTACCAACATGAATCATTACAATGAATCAGGTCAAGATTTGTTTATCCCATTTTTTTGACATATTACAACAGATTCTCTCAATTCGTTACAAAAAAAAAGAAATTTTACTCTTTCTGCAAAAAAAAAATAATAATTTTAAGAACTTGATTTTTATTCCGACCTTTTAGAAAAAAATAGTTCCTGAATTTATTTTGAATGAATGAATGAATAATAAAAAAGAACAATTCACGTGAAATGTCAATTTTTTTAATCCAATTTTTTTATACCCATAGTGAAACACAAAAGAAAATGAAAAAAAGTAAATATAGGAGAAATAAATTGAAACAATTATGAAATGTTTCCTGTTAACAAATTCTTTTTACTAAAAAACAATATATAGGCGAACGAACTGTTATTCACTGGAGCAAGGTTCAAAAAATTTGACTGACTCGGTATATGAAAAAATATTCAGTAAAATTTTTGCGAAAATATTTTAATTTCAATTTTGCAATAAAGTGGAGGAAAATTGTGCGTGAATAAATATTGATAATATTGTGAAGATTAGTAACATTGAGATGTTTATCATTGCAGTGAAGGCCAAACCAAAAGGCTTCTATTATGAGGAAGGTGTGTTCGATTGCGACCTTCTTGCACAATGGGTGAGTCTCCCATCAACGGATATGATTTGAAGGGATCAGCGGGGGCGCGCGCTAAAGATCCTAGAAACGTATATAAAGATCCTCCATCGACTCTCTTAAGCACATTCAACAATCGAGAGCCAACAAGATGAAGATCCTTGTAAGTAATAGTTGAATGAAAGTGCCTCCCTCTAGAACTCAATTCATCCCCTTTTTTTCTCATACAATCGCTTTCTTCAACCCCATTCCCAGTTTTTCAATTTTCTCCAACAGTGAAATGTGACAAAAAGTGATATTTTTCTCTCTCGAATCGTTGATAATTACCATGGGAAATTAGTGTCTATTGTGTTCCAATGTCAAGAAGCTTTTCAACAATCTTGACATAATTATAGCAGTGTGATTAAAATTAAAGTTTGGATAAAAAATTTCCATATAGTGTGTGTTTAAAAGCGGATTTAACTAAATACCTCGTAAAAAATTATCTTTGTTTTCAATTATTATTATTATTATTATTTTAAATTAGCTAGTGACCGAATAATTTGCAACCAACATCGCTTGGGTCATCCCTTTGTGTAATAAAGGAACAATGCCACAGTGTAAAAAGAAAATTAATTTTTTTTAAATAGTACATCAAAATTTCGTATATTATGTATCAGAAAAGGTACAAAAAATAAATTTTTCAACATATTTTTATTATATATTTTTTGGAGGTCCAAAAGAGGCAAATCTATCTCTAAATTTTACGGTTTGCTTTCCAAATTAATGTCCAAACAAGGAGGGGCAATTAGAAAATTAGATTTTACATTTTACCATTTTCCATGTTTTGGAAAAAGGAGAAAAATTTTGGATTACCTGTGCTTGTATGTATGTACAGATAATCTCCCTGGCATTTTTGGCTGCTTCTGCTTCTGCCGCACCGGCTTATGGAGCTTATGGTGGTCACGGTGGATATGGTGGTTATGGTGGACATGGAATTTACGGCGGATATGGTGGTTATGGTGGTTTTGGTCACGGAGCCTATGGTGCACATGGAGTAGCACTTTCAGGACCCGTTCTAGGTCCAGCTAGTATAGCCGGTCCCCATGTTGGACACTCATCTCTCGCTGGTCCAGCAATTGGACCTTCACATCTCGCTGGATCTGTAGCTGGACCAGTGCACGTTTCAGGAGCAGTTGCCGGTCCAGCTGTCGTTACAGCATCCGTTGCTGGTCCAGCTCATGTTGAACATTACGGTGGTCCTTATGACGGTAGTTACGCTGATGGAGGTAAATATAGAAACTAACATCCGAAAAAACAATTAAAAGCTTCAAAATAATTACTACTATTACCATCTTTGAAGGTTTTGGTTATGGATACGGAGGTCATGGAGCACATGGAGCAATCATTGCTGGTGTAGGACATCATGGAGCAGTGTTCCAAGGTCCATCTCATCATGGAGCCGTTTTCGCTGGACACGGAACGCATGGAGCAATTCTCGCCGGTCCAGCAACGCATGGTGCAGTTTTAGCTGGACCACACGCTGGTAGTGCTGCCGTCTCTGGACCACATGAAGGTTCCGTAGTGATTGCTGGTCCCTCTGGGAAAATTACAACCCACGGCAGTGGAGTTGGAGCAATTCATGCCGGTTATGGTCATGGCCATGGACATCATTGGTAAAAAGAGATTCAAAATTCTCTAAAAAAAAAACATAGTAAAATAGAAAAGAAAAAAAAAGACTTATGTGCGATTCACTCGCGAAAAACATCATCTGGAAAACATCAATCTGAAAAAAGCGTGACAATCGGAGCAAATGCATTTCTTAGAATTAAAAATACTGTTTTTTTTTTCTATTTCCATAAGTTTTGCCTTGATGTATGTGATTTTAATGTATGCGACCTTCCGCCGAATTCTTCAGTCAAAATAAAATTATCTTTTTTATAAGTTTTGTCATTTGTTTCTACCTTTTTTTTTTTTATCCATATTGATATTTGGAAAGAAAATCTCTCCGCTTGGGTAAGTTATAGCGTCAAACGTAAAGGGTAAGGTCAAAAGTAGCGTGATTTACCACAACACAGTTTGTCAGTTATTTTTTCAATTATCTTTATAAACCATCTTCGCCGATTTACTATAATATTATCTATTGACATTCAAACACCGCATGACCCACTGAACTTTAAATGATTTTTAATGTCAATAAATTGATGTAAGCATTTGTAAAATTGAATAAATATAATTTTATCATTTTTCCATATGTGTAATTGTAATTTCGAGTTAAAATTAATTTTACAGCTTTAAAAACACTTATTGCTGGAGATAATGTGAAAAATGGTAAAAAAAATTTATTATATGACGATTAAAAGATGAGAGATTCAATATGAAATGGACCAAAATTAATTACGATATACTAAATAAGTTGGAGAAAAAAATTCTCATGGGAAAAAGTTGGCCGATGCAATTCGTGCAGAAAAAGTGGCATTAACGATTGGTATCGACTGCGTAATCTCTTTTCATTTCATCATCATTGGAGATGTAGTTGCATTGTGTGAGAGTGCACTGAACCTCCACACAAATTCCCTAAAGGTCACCCACTTGATGTTAGCGACCAAAAGAGAAGGAAGAGACTAATAGAAGAAATAGGTCAACACGCCCAGTTCACACGAAATCATATATATTGAAAATAAATTTACATTATCGCAAATCTGTTTTTCCAGTTGCAAATGCAAATTACCATCGTAATTGATCGCTAATAATAATATTTGCTAATTTACAAGACTAATGAAAATCATCATCAGCTTTATCAACTTATTAAAACACGTGTTCATTTTATTTATTTATTTATTTTTTTATACATTAGCTAAAATTTATAACCGTGACTCTCATTTAATTTTACACGTTAGCATTTAAATATTTCTCAACTATTAAGAAATGTGTGATAATTTATTCTAAAACAAGTTGGAAATATATTTTATCATAAAGATGAACGTTTATTTGATTACTCATTTACCATATATATTCAATTAATTAATTAACATTTATTTGATTATTTATTTTCATTTATTTTTATTTATTTCTCTTGTAATTACAAGAGAGTTCCAAACGAGACAATTAAAATATTTATTATAATAAATCATGTCGGGTGGGGAAAATTTATCACCTTGGGGAAAAGAAATATAATAAAGATCAATCATTCCTTTGCATGTGCAATTATAAACAGTCAACAAGTGGAATGTTGCATGTTTTGTTAGTAGCGAATGCATGCAAGTCACTAACAGAAAGTGTTCAATGACAATAATGATTATCGTGTAAATCACAATAGTATTTGGTCCGGGGTCGTGGCATATAATCAACAGGTCATCAATACTGATACTCTCGACATTCCAAACGTAAGATTGATTTTAACTGCGATTTTTATCAAATATAGAATTCACTTAAGCCAGGCTCGATCGTAAACGGCTTTTTTTTACTGCCACATTTACGATCGTGAATTTATTTTTAACTACCAGATATAAATTGAAATAGGAAAAAGGCATTCCGATTTACTGAAAACATTAAATCATCAAAATTCATTTCCTCAATGTTTTAAATTTTAGTAACGTGATACAAAAATTAAACGGTGAGATAAAAAAAATGTAAACGAAGGAAAGAATCAGTGGCGCCAATTCTACTTTACCGACTGAACCTAGATAGGAAACAAGACAGAATTTCAAGTCTTATCAATTATTTCCACTAAAAGTGAATATTTGGGAAATAATTCAAATGAAGAAAAAAAAACTACAACAAGTATTGTATTTACCAATTGTAATTTATAATTTAAAATATAATTTTTAAGATTAGAAATTTTTTGTTTTCTATCTTGGTTCAGTTGGTAAAGTAACTTATGGAATTTTTCATACTCCAAGCATTTTAAAATTACATTTTTTCGAATTTATTTCTCAGGGAGCATTTTTTTCTCAGAAAAAGAATATTGGTGAGAAATGTTAACTCACTGTGAATAATGCCATGTATCAAAAGATTGAATCTCCTTCATTGTTAGTATTTGATCGATATGGCGCTAAAGGTTCGTCACAAGATCGTGTTCTGTAGGAGTCATTGATCTAGTGGAGAACGCGATACGTCGAACAGACACGGTGTACTAGTCGATGTCACTTCCAAAGCTGATAGTTCGACTATTTGAACTGACAATGAGAGGTGCTATTGTAGCACTCAAGTACTTACCTCGATCATACGATTCCATTCAATGAAAATGGAGGAAAAAGAAAAAAATCTACTCCACTTCCTTCAATTCGAATGTTTGTTCTCGTGTCCCTTTTCTATGACAATTGTGAAATTTAAATGAGATATACCTTTTTTTCTCCAAACCTGGATTCACTTCTATCCGAGAGAGAGAGAAAATTATACGATACTTGGATTCTTTCACTAATAATTTATCTCGTTAAATCGTAATGAAAAAAAAGAGCTTTTTCTCTTTTTTTGCAATAGTTATTCAAATATTTGTAGAATTTAGAATAATTTTAGAGGAAAAGTACAAAATTTAGAGCAAATCATCAGTGAAACGTCAGTTTTGATTTAAGACCAAAAAATTAAAAAAATATTAATTAGTTTCCGAGTTATCGATCAATGTTCAAATCTATGTCGTAATTGTGGTCTGACATTTTTAGTGATAACTCAAAAACTAATAAATATTTTTTGACTTTTTTGATCTTAAATCAAAGCTGAGGTTTCACTGGTGATTTGACATAATTTTTAGATTTCGACAACAATTTTTCTAGATTTTGTCACTAGTTGAATATATTCTGCAAAAAGGAACAATTATCAAAAATGTTTCCAAATATCATCAAGTGATGTTAAATCTTTGAAGAACCGGAACAGATTCATCAATAGGTCATTAGACGCAGAATTCGATAAGCTTTCCAATGGTTTTAGTTTTAATGTTCAATGTCACTATTTGATCGAGTTAACACAATTCAAACATTTGAATATTTTTGGATACAGTTCATGCAAACCATCAACAATTCCCGATGATAATTAGTGTCCGAAAATTATCAAAAATAGTTTAAAATAGTAATTACGCAACTGTAATTAGTAATTACGCAACTGTAATTAGTAATTACGCAACTGTAATTAGTAATTACATCAAATGTAATTAAACTATTCAAGTACAATTGAATTCTAAAAATATAAATTACTAATCAGTTCGAATTTTAATTGAAATAGATAATACCAACTTTTTCTAAATTTTGCATGACGTTTTGTGAATCTTCATTGAAATGGAACTTACCTGAAACAAATCGACGAGAATTGAAGGAAGATAAGAGTAATGCGAAACGAATTTCATGTATGAATCATGGGCTCAACTCTCGTTTGCTCTTCAAGTCGTTGATTTTGGTAATTTTTCAAGAAAGTGTACTCTCTTTTCTTCCGACAACATTTGTCGGAATATTTATACGTGACTCGCAAAATTGGATGGATCAACATTTGATGATTGTAAAAAAAAGAATCGCTCGACTTTCTCAAAACGACATCAAGATGAGAACAATTGTCACCGGCAACTGAATCAATCTGAGCTTTTATACCGACTGCAAAATCACGTGGGTCGCTGTACCTTTCAGTAGCTGCTGGAGTTTCAGGGCGGGGCTGATCAACAATTTTCTCCAAGTTATATCATCTGGAGAAAAAAAAAAATATACCCCCATTGGTGTAGCTGACGCAACATCACTTTTTCATTTCTCAATAGGGGTGAACATAAATCATTCATACCCGGATTCACAAATTTCAATTAATTTTCCCCTTTTTTGAATTCTTCCAAGATGAATTTTTCGAAATTCAACATTCAATTGGTTTAATTTTCAGCAAGAAGAAATAGATTTGGATCTAAAAAGTGAATGGATGCATTTGTCTATTTTTTCTGAGAAGAATTTTTTTTTCCGACAATTCCTCTCATATTGTTCGCGTTTATTAATTGAGTCGTGGAGTGTCATATGTTAAAAGCACAAACAGATGCTTCATCATTCTCGTTTTTAAGTGTGATCTTCAATCTCAATGCTCAGTTCTCGTATCCGATTCTAATCAATCGCACTATCGACTCCCGTTGGTTTTAACGAAACGAGAATTCAATCTCGATTATACGAGGGAATCCGCCTTGCTATCACTGAACGTGATAGGTTCTTGATTATGAGAGTGCATCACTATGTCATGTGTAGACTACAGTGTGCGTGTATTTCCATCGAAATGTTATCATCATGAAAAGTATTCCACAATGGTACATTTGATTCTAGTTCCAGTAATCCCATTGCAATAATAATAATAATAATAATAATAATAAATAAATAAATTAGTTGTGAAACTAATTTTACATTAACATTTAAAAATAAGATAATTAAAAAGTCAAATAATAATTCATTCCCCGATATATTAAAATAATTATTTTTCTATGGATGGAAAAAAAATTGTTAATCGATCGCCCACAATCTAATTGACAATAAATACTTTTCTCACGGTAGTCTATATAATTTGCATCTGTTTTACATAAATTTTTATTCCAACGAATAAACCTAAGGAAACAATTGTTTACTGATTGCTTATATATAGTTTACAACAATAGTGCATAATGTAATTTTGATCAAAGGTACATATCGGGAAATTATAATGACATTTGAAACTACAAACCAACGCGCATCGCCCTCCACTATTAAAAATCAATTCAATTTTATCCAGAGTTCGTAATTGACACTTCATTTGTTAATTGGATACTTCAAATATTGCTCCATTGAAAGGACAAAATTAACAAAATTATACTAAATTCTTTTTTTCCAATTTTGATGATGAAGAGTGTCATCACTAAAGCATTGAGTGAATGGAATTAAATAATTTTGAATCAAACAGTGGTGGATGAACTGATAAAGAAGGATACTTAATCATCAGTAATTACTAATTAGTAATAATACTTTATTACTAGTTAGTAATAAATACTATTAATACTTATTAATTCCTAATAAATGCCATAATTAATAAACAATTGTTATCGCCTTTAAAGTTTAACACGCAGGACCTTGTATAGGTAATAAACAATTTTATCGTTAGAAGAATTTTTTTATCGTAGTTAATAATTACATTTTACAAAATTGAAATAATTCGTGAACTATTATTCGATTTTCCTATATTAGCTATTGAAATCGAATTTCACAATTTTAGAGTTGATCCGATTTGATTTGACAATAGTGAATTGTCCGTAGGAAATAATTCGAGATCGTTGATCCTTTGCAGAAGTTAAGTGCTATTGTGTCACATTTATGAGAAGGAGCAACATAAGTTAGAAAACACAATAGATAACATATTTCAGTTAGCACTCTCGATTTTAATGCGTGGGCAAAACAACTCGAGTCTGACCTAAACGGATGCACGAGACGCAATCCAATGACGGGGAATGCGACCCACAAACATCGACTCCTACTTTAAAGTATGCAACATAATCAACGTTGATTATCAAGGTCACTGATGACTGCGATCGTCACGATTTGACCTTCATCTCTTCTTCTCACACAAAACTCATATATTTAACATATTCCATTAATTTTGCAAATAAGGAAAATATTGACAAAATGCTTTCTTTAATTTAGAATATAATTTCATGGCAAAATTTTTCTCTTGTGAAATAATTTTTCAGAAATTGTAAAATTTTTTACATTTTAGAGACTTCGAAAAATTGCAGAGGTCTTTTCCAAAGGTATTACATAGTGTTCGCTGGGAATTTTGTACTTTTTTCCAAGCTTCCTGTAGATTTCAATTCAACATTTATTTTCTTTGTAGCCGGGAATTTCACATGTCTTTTCTATTAAATCTTTTTCATTTCTCCTTTTCCAAGATGCTTTAAAGAAAGATATTTCCAAAGATGATAGAGTCTTTCAACATTAAAGCTATTTATGTCCCCCAACATTTTTTTTCTTCATATCTTATTATCAATATTTGATAATTTCAATTTTTACCTGTATTTCTCGTATAAATTGTAAATTTATTTTCTAGTTTAGTTCCTTTAGAGAATATGTTCCCAAGATTGATGTTGTCATTCCGTTTGATAGTTTTTCTCACCTTTTCTTTTAAAAATTGATGCAGGTTTAATTATTTGAGTCCTAAGGAAATTCTTCTTGATTAGTGGAAACACAATTTTGGAGAACTATGAAAAATAATAAACGACCAAGAATTTTGAATCCCTGTTTCTAAAAAAGGTGGGAACATGTTTACAATCATGTGTAAACGCATTTTTAATTCCTACGCATTTTCTATTTAAATAAACTTCCTTGAATTATTATATAACACACAATGTGAATACTTTTACGGTTAACTATTATCAATTTTATTGTTCTGGATATTTGTTTTGATGGCTAATAAAATTCGGAATAGAAATTAGAGCGCAACATAATAAAAGCGAACAATTAGAAAATATGAAAATAATTACACTGAGGGAACAATAAAATTGATAAAAATTGCCTCTTCATAATGGAATGAAAATGTAATTAGTTTTCATTGAACCTGTTTATGGATCCGTGTGCGAAGGTTTCTTTCACTTATTGTCGTTAATTTGTCATTGAGAAGGCAAGAAAAATAAGAATAGAGATTCCAGAGTATGATCCCGGCTGTGATTGTTTGTTCAGTAATTCTGAATGTAACAAGACATACAGTGACCCGGCCACAATGACCAGGTAGGACGGGACTGATTGTGAGGCGTTCGCATTATATTATTCATGTGACACTAACCCATGCAAGCGTTCGACCTAAAAGCGATAAGCCTACAAGAAAATAAGTGGTAGCAGAGTTAGAGTGAGAGAGAATGTTTGGCGTGCCCAGCCCCACCCAAAGGGGTGTAAGGAGGTAGTACATTGAACACCTAAGAAAATCGAGTATAAAAGCTATGGACATGCATCTGTTAAGCAGCACAACGTCCTCATCAATTCAACAATCAACTCTCATAACAGAAGAAAAAAAATCTCATCATGAATTTTGCGGCTTTCTTGCTGATGGCAACCCTTGCAGTGGCCTCTGCTGCACCTTCTGGTCTTTGGGCCGGTCATGGTGTTGCCCTTGGTGGTCCAGTTCTGGGACCATCAGCCCTTGCTGGACCAGTTCTTGGACCAACTGCTCAAGCTGGACCCCAAGTTGGACCAGCAAAAATCTCTGGTGCTGTTGATGGTGGCGCTGTGGTCACTGGTTCCGTTCAGGGTCCATCCGTTGTCTCCGGCAGTGTTACTGGTGGAACTGCTGTCACTGGCTGGGGTGGTCCATGGGGTGATGGTGCCTGGGGTGCTGGTCACTGGGGAGCTGGAAATTGGGGAGCTAATCCCTGGGGTAAGTTTTGCTCAACTTTTCAACCTTTCACATTCACTATTAAAATGACGATTATTTTCAATTTGCGACAAGTAGAAAAAATCCACAATTCAAACTAAGGTTTTAAATCCTAGCATTTAGAAATAAAAATCTTAGGGGTCCAAGATATTCTCATCAAGCTTCCCTTTATATTCTTCTAAAGAAAAAATTAAAATTAATTAATTGATTCTAACAGACAGATTAGCTCGGTCGGATAAATGCCTCGCTTGGCGGACGTTGTAGGACCAAGGGTACTTGGTTCGCGTCCATTTGGCCTGGATTTTTCCAGCACGTGAGATAATCTGAGCGGGAGGTTTGACGTCGAGGTATAATGATGTGTACTGTCGATTATTATCCGGTACACACCATTAGAACTCGACTGTTGATAAACAGATTGTACTCAGGAGAGGTTTTCTACAGTTTCCCTCTCCTCTGGCGAGAAAACCCATTTAACGGGTATTTTAGGCAAATGCGAGTACTCCTAATTTCAAGACGTTTGGTTCTGTAGGCGAAAATTAGTATAAGGTTGATATTTTTGTAGTTGTAAACAAAACAACAAAATTTACGACTTTTTTCACCATTTTCATCACTAAATTTTTTTTGACTATTCTTGCACCACTTGTTGTGTAAAAATAGTCAAAATATGTTTCTTACTTTTTCTCCTATATCTCTTTTACATTGCAATATACAGCAAAATGATGAATAGAAAAATTTTAGCTGAGGAAACATGCGCTTAAAACATACTATACATTTTTCGATAACTGTTCAA
>JUFY01030985.1:0-14597 GCA_001855655.1 Leptopilina clavipes | reverse complement strand
TAATTAATTGATAATAATAATAATAATAATAATAATAATAATAATAATAATAATAATAATAGTAATAATAATAATAATAATAATAATAATAATAATAATAATAATAATAATAATATTAATAATAATAATAATAATAATATAAATTTTTCAAATAAGTAATTTGAAATAAGCGCGCATTATTTTGACCAATCAGGCATGTCCAGTTCTTTTATAATGTTGGTATCCCTGCAATGGCTATATATCTTGAAAGGTAACTTGGGGATTTACCAATTTCCGAAATGCCAATGCATTAACAGATTTTTATTTGTCAAGTATTTTTTATTTTTAAAACAAAATAATTTAATTCTGTAAAATTACGCCTAATTTATTAAATACTAAGTAACAATTTGCAAAAATAGTCTTGTAATTTTTTGGGAAAAAATTTTTCTTAAATGCAATTCGTTTTGCATAACGAAGAATAATCAAATTCAGAATTCTAAAGTATTTCAAGTTCATAAATTTCTGATTAAAAATAATATTGCTAATAAAGAATGCAATAGATAAAATTATGAGATAAATAATTTATTATAATTTATATTAAATATTTTAAATTATACTTTTGAATACCAATGACGAGAAAAATATTAATTCGATATAAAATTTTGCTATTTTTTTAAGATATTATAATTATCACGGTTTTTATAAAAATTTGCGTAACTATCAGTAATATTTTGAATAAAACAACTACTTATTATGCAATGTATTAATTTTTTCATTTATATGAATTTTATTTTATATCGGGCTAAAATTTATTCTGCTAAATTTTAATTCAATTTTTTATCAACAGTTTAATTTTAGATAAATATATAATAAAGTCTCTTAAATTATTGAAATCTTAAATTTTTAAGAGAACTAGAAAAAAAAATTTTTTTTGTAGGTTATTATTTATTGAAAATATTGAAAATTATTTATTTATTGAATACACTTGTTCTTTAACTATGCTTGTGTGATAACAAGATTATATGTCTGAACTGAGAAAAAATTAATTTAAAGTCAAAAATAAATCTAAAGAATATTGTGGTATTAGTAATTAAAAATGTTTTTATTTTTTAATTTAAAAAAATTCTAAAATTCCAAAAGAACTCTTTCTTAAATACGTTCAAAATAAATACGATTTAATTTATTTGAGTAATAATTATTTGCTCATGCAGGTAAAAATTTAATTGACAATAGTCAACTAGTCGATTGTTTAAATCGAATAAATTGTTTTATATTAAATTTAAAATGTTGGCCTTGATCTTGAACGACAGGTGCTTAGCAACAGTTATGAAATTATATAATATAGGTTTTAAAAATATGTTCAACAATAAGTGCGTCAATTTATATAATTTTCATAAATTGCGACACATTTCTTATTATCATTTTCAAATATATTTGATATTCACATAAACATGATAGTTATATAATTCACTTTTATCAATTTAATTGTTAAATTGTTACTTCATTGTCATTTTTCTACCTGTTTTTAATTTTTCGTCATTAATATTTACTGTATAATATAATATATATACGCAATAAGAATTATATTTCTTGAAAAATATATGCCGCATCTATTACGTTAAAAATGATTATCATATTTAAATGAAGACGCAATTCCGTTAAAAAAAAGATAAGCGCTTTAGGTATTTATAAATTTTAAACTGCACAAAATTCTTATTAAGTTTAATTAATTTTTTAACTACTCTCGCGTAACTGAATATTTAATTTGTCGTATTTACTACAATTTGTTTCTATAAAAGTAAAATAAAAGAAGTAAAAAATTTTTTAATTTAATTAGACGAAAATACATTTAAGGTCCTAAAAAGGTTTTTAGGAGAGATTCTGAGCTGTTATTGACTGTCAATAACAATTAGAGATTAAGGAAATTATATAGTTCTCTTTATTTATAAAAATTAATAATTTAAAAAAATGTATTAAAGAGAAATGATTCAATTTATGCATATAGAATTGCGATTTTTTTAAATTATCAAGTCAAATATTATATTTTACAGAGATACATATTTAATACGAAATATTTTACGTAATTTAAGGGTATTTTATCATTTTTCAATTTATCGCTGCAATTAACCGATTAAAGTGACACATTGAGTTTGCGTCTCGACTATTTTCATCCTTTGCATGCGATATAGATTTCGAAATTTAACGAATCAAACTGATTATAAATTTATAATATAAAAATAAATAATATTTGTTTGGATCAATCACTATATAGTATTGTTTCTTCCTTCGGGTGTCAAAATAATTTTGATCTCATCCTACTGTTTCTTTCATTTGAAGTAAAAAAAAGTATGTAGTATATTTTTCTTCAATTTTTAAAAAATATTTATAACTCATGATCCATTTATATTATATGCATAAACATTCTTAAATTAAAATTCTCCTGATGTGAAATTTCGATAAATTAGAAGAATTTACTTATTAATATTTACTGTATAACATACATATCCTCAATAAAAATTATATTTCTTGAAAATTACATACCGGATCTATTACGATAAGAATAATTATCATATTTAAATGAAGACGCAATTCCGTTTTAAAAAAAGATAAGGGCTTTAGGTATTTATAAATTTTAAACTGCAATTAATATCTCGAACAAACAAGAAAGTAAAAAAAATATTTTCCACTAAAAAAAGTTTTTTCTTATTAAAATATTTGATTTCAAATTTAAATTCTTAAGAAAAGTTAATAATTGCTGTGCCAAATTCAATATTTATTTACAAAACTACATGTGCATGTGAGTCACAACTCACAATTTCATAAATGCAACATTCATGATAGTTTCTTAAGCAAATTGTCCATTGGTCGGTGTCACAGATTTAAATGATATAAGCATATAATATATAGTGGAGTGTCTAAAGTAATGTAGACAAAAAGCTTAAAATAAATTCAGTATTACATATGATAGAAGTCATTTCTTCTAAAAGAAATTTTCCCTCAGTTATTCTCAACATGTATATTATACAAAGAATATTTTTTAGATTTTTTCTATATTTATTTCTATTAATTAAAGGGAAAAAATTATTATTTTTTTTATTTAATGATAACATAAAAAACATGATTTGAAATTTTTGTACAAAAAATAAAATTTAAAAATAAAGAAGTTAAAAAGGTATTTTATAATCAACATAAATTACAGTGAGCAGATCACGTGGTATTAAATCGATGATTAAAAGAAATAGTTGTTTTCCTGATTTATAGAGCATAGAAAATCAATCTATCAAATTATAAATAAATTCATTTGAATGGAATAAAAAAGGGATTGAAAAAGATTTACTACTTTACAGATTTAGAACGGATAGAAAAAGTTTGACATTAAAAATATAAGAATAGATTGGCACGGTAGAAATAATAAAAGAAATAAAATAAGAATTATCTATAATGAATTTATTAATCTAATAACATATATAGATATTCTATGACCGTGGGGAGAATTTTTGTACAAATGAATAAAATGAATAAATTTCTACACAGCACATGATATTTCCTGAATATTTTATAAATTATTATAGTAAATTATTTAGTTATTATAGAGAGTAGCCGCAAGTCAGGGAAAAACTGGAAATCAGGGAAAAGTCAGGGAATTTTTATAGTCAAGGAAAAGTCAGGAAATTTATAAAAATTCTTTAAAAGTAAGGGAATTTTGATCGAAAGAAACCAAAAATTAAAAAATTTTCATACATAAATGTCAAATTCAGATTTTTTTATTTAGACGTTTTTGTAATACAGCACATTATAATTGTCACTTAAAAAGCATTACAATAAAAATTTCAATCAGCAATGTAGAATATTGAATATTTAAAAAATTTGTAAGTCACGAAAAATAAAAAATTAGTCAGTGATAAAGTCAAATTAAAAAATTCACAATTTGAATAATATTCGACCAAAATTCCTTTTTAATATCAGTAATTAAAGAGTGATTCGTGCTCTTTCAATTGAGAGTAAAGCGATTTTTTTTCATCAACTTTTACTATCCAGCGTCCCCACCCGCCCGTTTAAAAAATTAAAAAATCGAATAAAGTCAAATTAAAAAATTCACAACTTGAATAATATTCGACCAAATTTACTTTTTGATATCAGAAATTAAAGAGTGATTCGTGCTCTTTGAATTGAGAGTAATGCGAATTTTTTTCATTAACTTTTACTATCCAGCTTCCCCATCCGCCCGTTTCAAAAAATCGAATATACAGGATAGCCGCAAGTCAGGGAAAAACTGTAAATCAGGGAAATGTCAGGGAATTTTTAAAAATTCTTTAAAAGTAAGGGAATTTTGATCGAAAGAAACCAAAAATTAAAAATCTTTGATACATAAATGTCAATTCAGTTTTTTTATTTATACGTGTTTATAATATAGCACATTATAATTGTTACTTTAAAAGCATTATTAAAATTTCAATCAGCAATGTAGAATATTGAATAATTTAAAAATTTGTTAGTCAGAGGAAATCAAAAATTAGGCAGGGAAAAGTCAGGGAATTTTGAAAATGAAAATTTGCGGTCATCCTGATTATATATATATTATTATAAATTATATATTATAATAAATTATTATTATTATTATTATTATTATTATTATTATTATTATTATTATTATTATTATTGTAGTAGTAGAAAATCTTTGCCTCTTGACAGTGAGAGTGATTTAACCTATGCGACACTTGTCGTTTTTGGTGTAAACTATACCATATGGTTACCGACACATGAATCACATAAGGCGTAGTTGAAATTAACACCGCAAATGGCGCTATGCTCAACATCTCTCACTGTCAATGCGAGACGGAGAACGTATAAGTAGAGCGAGTTTAAATTGGTCCAAGTTAGTGAGAATCCATTTCTCACTTTGGCAGCATGTCTGCACATATTATATTTATAAGAAAATTTTTATCTATTTTTATATTTTATTCCTCTTTTTATAAATATTCATGTAACTTTTGCTGCAATATTTCCTCACATGCAAACATTTTCCTAATTTCATAAACATTTCATGGACTTTTCATTAAAATATTTAAAATCTTTCAATTAAATATAAATTAAATATTTAAAAAAATATTAAAATTATTTTTACAGTAAAGAATATTGAATATAATGGAAAGAGAAAGAGATGTTGGAAAGTTAAGATAAAATAATCAGTCTATTTTAAAGACCAAAAGTTTTTTAAGAAAGGAAAAAATTTGGCTATTCGTGGTTTAGGAGTCATCCGTTATTTAAGATTTAATAAATCCTTTAAATATCTGTATCGTATTATTATTACTGTGTTGTAATATCGAAAATTTTGTGATGTATTATTAATTAATAATAATTTAAGATAAATTATTTGGTTCGGTTGACATGAGTCAGCACTTTACAACGTGTCTCGAGGGCGTCTGCTAACACATGCTAAATTTGGTTACCTTTAGGATCGGGATTGTATTACGCGCGTGGGATATTCTAATATTTCGGGTGTGCAACGACAACTGGGCCATTTTCTCTCTCTCTCTCTCTTATTCGCCCACATTCCTCCCTAACAAAGATACTCAAATATAAAACATTTTTTCATACAATGTAAACGTTATGACTTTACTTTCATTCCAGCAAATATAAATTTCATTTTAATGTAACTTATTTGTGCATTTTTCATATATTATTATTTATTAAAACCAGTAGGAGTTAATTATTTTTTCATCTAGATAATTTTATGTCAGAAATAATTCACTTTTATAAATTCACTTTTATAAAAGACACATTTTCGAAAATAAAATTAACTTCATAATTTATTTATTTTTGTATAAAATTTATTGTTATAGGCATAATTTATAATAATAATAATCAGAAAATAATTATCTCCATTTTGTAGATTTATAATATTATTTACTATCAATAATTAACTTAAATCGTGGAAAATCTTGTGAAACTAATGGGCATAGAGATTTATAAAGGTTTATTTTTTTATTTTTGATAATCATTAGTTTTGCTGACCCTGATTCCATTGGACTATCGTAGCTCAGAAATGTACTATATTTTGAGATTAAATTTAGAGTGCTCGTCCTTGAGGTCAATATGGGTACTCCAAAATTTAGCATATGCACACACCCACGCATTTTATTTTTTTCGACTTATGCCACAAGTATAATATATCTAGGGATTAAAACAAGAAATGTAAATAGCAATTCTAAAAAAAATGCTTTAATCTTGTATTTTATAGAAAAAAATTTTTTTTTAGAATATTGTTGAACATAATCTGGTGGCCGAAACAACAGCGATATATTTGGATCCTAAACTTTACTGCTTGCGGAGTTCCAGCCACCCAGTAGTTACATTTCTTAAAATATATCTTATTCTACGCATTGACATTTTAATCCAAACGTAGTCCTTTATTCTAATCTGTTATAATTATGAGTACAATTACTATTCTTTTTTCAGTGGTATCCGGTAAATTATTGGAATTCATCGACTTCGAGTTCTGCAGACATGGTGCCAGGTCCTAATCTGGTCTAGGTGAAATTCTGAGCTGTTATTGACTGTCAATAACGATTATAGGTTAAGCACATTTGAATACGAAGTAGTACTTAGATAGATGACCGCCTAATAGTCATGGGGTTTTTTACACTGATTATAGTATATCAAGCGGGAGACTTGACACTACTGCTACTAGTGTTAATTGATCCTTTAATTATTAAATCAAAATTAACCAGATAAAATTGCATACGAGGCCCTCTCTTTTTATATGATAATACTTTAACTTCCCACGACAGAATTAAAGTGTTTCTTACAATTTAACGCGAATTCAGTATAAAAAAATAAATCTTCTGCATTGAAACGTGAATGGTCAAAATCAACATTCGATTGGATTAAAAGCGTTCGATTCCACGACATTAAACGTCAGTTTTGTTCCTTTGAATCAACCTCTTCTTGCCGGGATGCTACTTTTAGATGCGTACAATATAATAATCATAAAAGATAAAATTATTACTAAATTTGAACGATATATAATAATATAAAATTAAAATTTTTGATAAAAAGAAATTCGTCTACAAAAGCACACTTTATATGCACAAAAAATATTTCTTGTTTCTCTTTAATGAGTCACACATGTAATAATGTTGTAAAGCCTTCTTCCTCGTCGATTTGCCAAGAGTCACTGTGATTTATTGCCATGCTCCTTACAGTATTCATCACTCGCGATTGTTAAATCGGTCCATGGGAATTTTAATTATTATCTAAATTAGTATCAAGTACTAAGGAGTATTTTAAATTATTAAAAAAATTTTTGTTTCGTACACTTGTATAATGCTACATTTAAATCTTTTACTCTAGTAAATTAATGTTAACATGATATTTATAATAGTCAATTTTGATTTTACGTATTAATCAGTTGCTTAGTAATATTTTTTTTCAATTTAATATTCTTAATCGGAAAATTTTCACAATTTTCTTGGAAAATTTATTCATCATACAAATTCAACTATGGCGTGGTTAAAATTGGGCTTCTTGCCTAGATGCGACGGTGCATTACTAAATTGTTCGCGCGGTTATTAACGCGGTTGCTAAAAATTGATTAAAAGTAGTCATAGAATGTCAGATATTTTTGTAATTTTTTTTTTTATTTCTACCATCACAATAAACATTCAAAAAATCGCTGTACGCACAAGTTCATTACTCATTATTCAAGTTTGAATAATATTAAAAATCATAGTCAATTTTTATTTTTGTAGAAAAAATTATTTTAAAAGAAGATAATTAACTGCCAATTTAATTTTTTTTTAATTAGTCGGTTTAAAATATATTTTTGAAATAAACATCATCACAGGATTTAGAAATGAGTTTTATTGAAATTTACATTCATTGCTCTTGGGGTAAAAATGCTTTTAAAAAAGAACATGTATTTAAAAGATTCTTATAACATAAAAATTTCTTCAACTCATATTTTTCCCAGGCACATACAATTTTGAAATGACGAAAGAATGGGATGCATAGATGAAAAATGAAAAGTAAAGAGAGATAGAGAGTACATTGCGCTCAAAGTAGTCTGCATTAAAAATAGATTACAAAATTCATGTAATTCAGAAATATTCGTCTTCGTGCGTTTATTTTCAGTCGTCTTAAATGCCTACATAAAGATTTCAGTAGGAAAGCTGACGACCTGCGAAAACTAGAATTTTAAGAAAATTCCACGTCGTTTCCATCATACATAACACGCCTGTAAAAAAAATTCCATGAAATTTTAAATCTTATATTATATGCTTTCGCCAAGATACGATTTCAAAGTTTATTATATTTTTAGTGAATTCTGGCACACGCTCACTATTTTCGTGAATCACATTTCAAATGCGTCAATTTATTTATACTCAAGCGACATAATATAGTTAAAGGAATTTTTTACTGACAATATTTTTTCCAAACTTGAAAAAATATTTAATTTTAATATATAGTTTTTTAGTTTTGGAAAAAATGTTATCTAACGCTGTAATTTAATCGTTGCGTAGAAAATTTGTCAGTATTTAAAATTAGATTACAGATAAATTTATACTTTTCAAAATATGTACTAAATATGCATTTTATGATAACTTACCCACTGAGCTTCTTCTGCAAAAAACTTAGTAAGATTGGGTTATCAAAATATTCTTTACCGACTTATAGTTGATAGTAATCGATAAAAGATAATGTAGACAATTTGATGTAATTCCGTGTGAATGATAAAAAGTATTTCTACCTACATTCTTAAGATAACTTGTAAAGTTCAACCAGTTCCTTGTTAAATATATTTACATTATTTATTTTTCATTTAAAAAGGAGATTTTCGGGAATTTATTTATTTTAGCGACTCCTATTATAAATTAATAAATAAATACTTGGACTTAATAAAAAATATTCCTAGGACAGTTTAGGACGAAAGAAAATTTAATTTTTAATGATAAATAATATCACGATATTGTAATAAAGAGATGGAAGAGTCAGAGTAATTGTTCCTTACGGACAATTCTTAAAATAGTAGTTTCACGTTTTCAACAGTGAGCACGTGTTTTTCCTTTGTTTACTTATTTGTCGTCTTTTTTTTACCTATTTGTTCGTCTTTTTCTTTTTCAGTTTTTTACCCCAGATTTTAAAATAATTTGAAATTAAGAATTCATCACCACATAATAATAAAAAAATCGAATTAGATATTGAGAAAACATTACAAAAACTGAACAATTTTTTGTGATATCTTCTATTAAAAATGAACCCTATTCCTTTGTCTGGTCATTTTTTGCTAAATTTTAGTCATTTTATAATTTTTATATCATTTTATAATTAACAAAAAATTGTAAAAAAAATAAACCACTTTTTATAGTGATAATAAAAATTAATTTTTTTTTTAATAAAAAATGAATCACATTCACTGAATTTTTGAAAATTCTATATAAAAATTGTAGAAATTAAAAAAATGAATTTCTAAACAATTAGTTAACATTGAAAAATTGTATTTTTAACCTCATTTAATGAGGCATATGTCTGTCTATTTTCTAAAACAAAAATAATGTTACACGTTTGTTTATAACCAAGTCATCATCCTATATCGTTACGAGAAAATTGATTAACACGATGTGAAGGAAATTGCATTTAAAAATAGTTTCCCTGTTCATGAAATACATCCCACCTACTTTTGTCACGGATTCGTGGAATAATTTGAAAATTCTTTCTATTTTCATTCTCATTAAATTCCTTTTGCTTTTTTTTAAATTTATATATTTTCTTTTTTATATTTAGAACAACAATTTTTGTTCTCTTTTCTGTGGACATTAGAATTTAAAAAGGGAAAATCTAAAATATACAAATTAGAGTTTTTAGATGAAAAATTTTTTTTAAAGAGAAATTTATGAATTGGTGTCATGAACTATTTTTGTCGAATGACAGAAAATTTAACAGACCGTAAAATCAGAATTTTGAGGAATTTGTAAAAAAAATGTAGGACAAGAATAATTTTTATTTTGATGATGATGATAAATGTGAGCAATAGTTTTCTAAATGTGTGATTCAAATTTTGGCTTCTTGTTTAAAGAATAATAATAACAATACAAACAATAATAATAATAATGATATTAAGCAATAAATATTTTTCCAATAACATTTTTAACTAAAGTAATTAAGGGATTCATGATTTACAATCTTTTTGTTCTGTCACTCATAATGAAATTATTTTGTTACTATTATAGTTATTACATAAACTTTTATACTATGCTAAAGGCAATTTTTCTTTAAACGTATTAAATAAATAAATATATTATAATTATTCGCTATTATTGTTATTATTATTATTATTATTATTATTTTATTATTATTATCATTTTTATTATTATTATTATTATTATTATTATTGTTATTATTATGCGAATGTAAAATGTATGGTTAATAATTGAAGACCTCCACGGAATAACGATCTATGGCACAATTAAAAATGCTTACAATTTTCAACTTTGATTTGCCATAGATAGTTATTCCAGCAAAATATATAATAAAAAATCAATAAATTGTATACTCTATATATACAATTTTACTATTTTATTCGTTTAGGCATATTTTTCAATAATACATGCAAATATTTTAATTATAATTACATTAATGTTAAAATGTGCCATATATCGTTATTCCGTGGAGGTCTTCAATTAAGTATTCGACAACAGTTAAATTATTTATCCCAATTATAATAATTTATTTTAAAATGTTAATTTAACATAATTTTTACATGATACAATTTGATAAAAGAAAGAAGTTTTTGTAGTGTAATATAAGTTAAAACTAATACTGATTATAAATAAATAAAAACGGATAAATTTTTTTATAAGGAAGAAAACCATTTATTTCTTCAGTGAAGATTCTAAATTTCTATTTTTTAATATTGAATAACTTTTTTCAGTTTATTGGAATGAATTAATTTTTCATTGTTCTCTATTATCATTATCATCATCATAATGTTTTATAAAAAGAAATTGTAATCAGGCATTAAATAAATTGATCGACGTAAACTAGATTATAGAGATACATATATATTCTTCAGTAATAAAAGGTAAAATAAATAATTAAACATTAACATATTATATACATACAAAATTACGCGCGAATTTTTTTTTTGGAGGGGGGTGGAAGGGAAAGGACGAAATTACTTTCCAAGAAGGATTTTGCGAGTTGCTCCCATGCTTTGTCCAGCTTGGGTGGCACCCTTGTTGGAACCAGCTTGAAGACCGACAATTGTTTGTCCAGCCTTGAGTTGTTCCTCGGTGAAGTCTCGCTTGCATTCCTCGGAAGGCTTTGGTCCCAAATAAGGTCCTTTCCAATCTGCGTGTCGATAGGTCTGAGAAATAAGAGGAAAATTATTATTTACTACTTTGTAAAAACTATTTTTAGTATCATTTCAATTCTTATGAAGCTGGAAATTAATTTTGTTTTTGCAAAATTGATTTTATTAAAATTTTAATTTTTTCTATTGATCTAATTTTGTTCCATTTTTAACAGACTGTTGGAAACTTTTAATTGAAAAAAAAGAAAAATTGCAAAAATTACCTGGCGTCCTAAAGCGAATAATGTTGTTGTGACTTGTGCTATGTCCTTTTTCTCCCACAAATCTACTGTCTGGAAAACATCGACATCATCTACTCCGTATTCTTTTAAAGCCTTCTGGAATCTGTAACAACGATCAATAATTTGGTAATTCAATATTTAACCGTTAAAAATATTCCTAATATTATAAATTATAATCTAGATATTAGTACCTCATGTAGTTAGGGTACACCCTAACTAAAAGATTTGCTAAAAGTAAAAAAAACCGTAAGTCGCATTTGCCTTAAGGGTGAAAATCGATCAGCCAGACTGATCGACTTTCGCTCTTATGGGAAATACGACTTACTGGGTTTTTACTTTGAACAGTAGAGATATTTTTGAGTCGAATAATTAAAAACCCAATTATTTAAAAGAAGGTGAATAATTTCACAGTGCTTACAAATTGATATTCTCCATCATTTTGAACTGTCCACCGGAAGTGTTGATCTTGGGTACTGATCCAGGGGAGATTTTGTTCATCAATTGACAAAGAACCTGACCATCGCGGATAACATCTTCGAATGCTTCATTGACTGGGAATTTCTTTCCCATAATCGTTTCGATCCATTCTTGGGCCTCCTTTTCCTGTTCCAGGTTGCGTTTGCCAGCAATCTGCGAAACAAAACAAGTTTTCCATTAATAAAGTCCTCTTTCTTCACTATTTTCGTTCTTTCTTCACTTGATGTTTCTTCCACACTGAGCAAAACACTAATTTGAAAAAGCACTTAAAGAAAAGCCAATTTTTTAATTTAGGAATATTAGTGGAGAAAATTTATTCAAATATTTTTGAATAGGAAATTCATCACTTGGGGAATAAATTTAATAAGGTTATGTGGTTTGAAATAACTTGTGGGTAAAGTGAATAATCCTGGAGGGGGTACCTTGGCGCGGACTTGACGTTCAAGAGCCATGGTTAACGGAGATTCTTTGCAGGATTGTCTAGGAGCACTGAAGTGCCGATGCTGATTGCCAACGGTTTTTATATCCCGAGACAACGCAACAGTCGTTCAGCCCACGCCTCTCAGGAACTGTCCAAGTGGGTAAATGTAAACGACGCTTTGGATTTTCGATTCTAATATTAGAGGGGTTATTCATTTTGGTAAAGATGATGTTGAAGGGTGCCGCTCAATTCCAAGACCTTGCTCCAATCATCGTCCAACATCTTTTTCACTTTTCCTTAATAAGCGTCCAACGGAAATAAATTTTTTCTTTTGTTTTGGTTCGTTTGAACAATAACAAACTCATAACTTCGGTAATTTTTAATTTTTTTTCCGATTTAAAATGGAGAAAGCAGATTTTTTTCAATAAAATTAATTTTTGATGGTAAAAATAACACTTCGAATGAGATTTTTTTCAAGTATAATGGTACAACAAATATCAAACAAATTGCAATGTACAGTAGTGAGCAGCGATGCCTTCCCTGAGAGATGGCACTAAATTTGCGAAGTTTCAAGTTTGTCTTCTTTCTATTTTGTTTCTATGGAAAAACAAAATCATAACAAACTTCGCAAAATTAGTACCTCCTCTCAGGGAAGGCATTGCTGCGCACAACTGTACTTAAAAAAATTCACCGTCAAAAATAAAAAAAGGAAAAATCCCAAATGTAGGAACATGATTTTAAATTAATTTTTATACTGTAAACGTTTAAGACACGTTAATATTGACAAAAAATAAAGAAGGGAAAAGTACAAACTTTTTAGAAAATTTATTTCTCCGGAAATTGACGAATTCTTTGAATACGAGTCGTTTGCCAAAATAAATTTAACAGCACGCTTTGTACTTGTAGTTTCATTAAAGTCTCCGCGGTATACAATAATGTATAAATTTTACTATATTTACTCTGCTTTATTTATCATTTCCATAATAATAATAATAATTACCTAATCTTTCAGTAATTATCTCATTTCTTTGTGTAAAAGTTGATTCATAAAAAATTTAAATCTGCTTAGTCATTTTTTTATTTCTTATTTCTAGTTTATTGTCGCCTTTAACTCTTTAATATATGTTGACTCATTGTCGGCAAAAATATGTTTATGCCAAAAATTATTCATTTTAGGAATTTTTATATACATAGTTGCAAAATTCCAAGAATGTTAATCATTTACTTTGTATCTTAAATTATAAAAAAAAAATTTGCAATATAATCTAAGCAAATAAATTTTTTGAGTGTACCTTAGCTCTAAAAAATTTTAGGTTATGTTTTTGGTTTTTTGATGAGTGGAATTAAAAAGGAACTATTTTTTAAGGTAAAACTATCACTTAACGTAACCTACAAATTTTAGGAGCTAAGGTACTTATCATGGAGCATCACCTATGGTGCATTCTATTTAAAATCGTACCACTATTTGCAAGAGACTACCGCGTGTAGAGCACTTTTTAAACAGACGCGTGAATATTTATTGACATAAATCTCATTTAGGATGAATTATTTGATTTAAATGGCATTTGTTATAAATCTTACTTGACATAACACTCAATTGTCATAAATTTTGTTTTGGTTAACCCTACTGAAAAAAAACACGTGTAAATAAACGTGTATTTACATGTGTAAATACACGTGTAAAAACACGTGAATTTATACGTGTTATAATACATACGAATTTGAAACAAGATTTAGACGTGTATTTACACGTGTATTTACACGTGTTCAATTTTTTTTTAATATTTATATATAAAAAAATATGTACATGTATAATTATACGTGTTTTTACAAGTATAAATACACATGTAAATACACGTGTATTTATACGTGTAAATATACGTGTATTTACATGTGTATTTACACGCGTAAATACACATGTAAAAACACGTGAATTTATACGTGTTATAATACATACGAATTTGAAACAAGATTTAGACGTGTATTTACACGTGTATTTACACGTGTTCAATTTTTTTTTAATATTTATATATAAAAAAATATGTACATGTATAATTATACGTGTTTTTACAAGTATAAATACACATGTAAATACACGTGTATTTATACGTGTAAATATACGTGTATT
>JUFY01030984.1:0-14644 GCA_001855655.1 Leptopilina clavipes | reverse complement strand
TATACTACGTTTTATTTTTAGGCTTTCTTTTTTATTCAAATTTTACCATTGCACATCAAATAATGCAAAATTTATAAAAAGAATTTAAAAAAAAAATTTTTCAATTTTTTTTTAATTAAACCTATTTTTTGTGCTGTTTAGTGTAAGAATGTATTAGTATAACAAAATTTAGCATTTCAGGTCAAATAATTTGGAGTTTAGGGAAAAAAATTTTTTTCCTTTAAAAAAAAATTAAAAAATTTTTTTTTTTTTTTTTCAAAAACTTTAACTATATTTTCTGTAATCAGCCAGTAAAAATACAATAGTATACCAATTTTCAGCTATCTAGGTTAAATAATATAGAACTTAGAGGAAAATAACGTTTTTTCAAAAAATTTTTAGTTTTTCCTTGACAACGCTATGGCCATTAATACATATCACGTTCTCTGTATTTTTCCTGTAATATTCGCGTAAAAATACACCAGTATGCCAAATTTCAGCTCTCCATGTTAAATAGTTTAGAAGTTAAGGGGGGGGGAACGGTCCATTTTTGTGCATTTTTGGCCAAAAATCGTACAAATTCCTTGACAACGCTATGACCATCACCTCCAATGACATTCGCTATATTTTTCCTGTAATCTACGTGTGGAAATACATATCTGTACCAAATTTCAGCTCTTTAGCTTTCAAACTGCGAGCGCTAGGGGGGGGGAACCGAAATAGTACTACGGACACATGAGTCTCACCAATAGGGTTCCGCCGAACACCGAAGGTGTACGGAACCCTAAAAAAGAAATTAAAACTTAATTTTTAATAGAATGAAAGGAAAAATTATTTTTAATTGAAAAAAACTTTTTTAATCAATAATAAAAATTATGTCTTTAAAAATTTCTTATTCATTAAATTTGAATTCATTGAATTAATTTTTAATCCGGGTCAAAACGACCCAGTGTGTCAACGGAAGGTTAATTAGTAAAAAAATTAATTTGAATTAATTAGTGAAAAAAATTAATTTTTATTCATTTTAATTAATTAGTTAAAAATAATTTTCATTCCTCTTAATTCATAGTTCATTTAGTAAATTAATTTTAATTGTAATTAAAAATTAATGTTCATTATGTATTTTATCAATAAAATTTTATTTTTTAATGTAACAATTTATAATGGGAAATGTACAATTAATTGCTATTTAAATTTTTAGATTTGTTTAATTTTAAATTCACATAAAGTTGTTTTGTATTTTTAATATTAAAAAAAAAATCTGAAAAATTTCTACAAAATAATTTTAAAAGTAAAAAGCTTTTCAATTTTTTTAAAAACTATTTAAGTATCCAGAAAAAGCGAATTTTAAAAGTAAAATAGTGCAATGTATTATTATTTATTATTATTTATATTATTATTATTAATATTATTATTATTTATATTATTATTATTTATATTATTATTATTGAAATATACGTTTTTGTTATAATAAATATACCTAATGCAAATATTATAAATATATTCAGTAATAATTTAGATCCATAACCATAAAGCATAATTTTAGATAACAAATTAGTAATTCTAACTTCAGACTTGAAATATATATATATGTATATTATTTTACAATTAATATTCATATACGTATAATTTATATTCAACATTCTAAGCTTATTCGTCCTTCGAAGAAAAAACACTTTTTCTTATCTATTTTAGATAATTACAAAAATTTTAATATATGTAAGTAGTAACTCCAATAAACAATAATTATATAGTATTCCATTTCTTACTAAGTGTCAAAGTACCGATTCAGTATTATATTGCTATTCAGAAGTTAAACAAAATTATAAAAGAAAAAACAAACAAACAAAATAAATGAAATAATAAAAATTTTAAATTAAGTGTGAATAAATATGAATCGAATTAGAAATTTTTTGATAATATTATTAATTTTTTTTCTAATAAAAATTGAAGCTTACAGAATATTAGGTATATTTCCATTGGCATTTAAAAGTCATAATATTTTTTTTATGTCATTTATGAATGGTTTAGCGAAAAAGGGACATCAAGTTGATGTTATTTCCTATTATGAACATCAAAATCCACACGAGAATTATAAAACGATTATTAATTTAAATAATCTTAGTTACGATCATCCAATAACAATATTTGAAACTATTGAAGAGCCTATTGAAATTGTTGCTGATATTGTAACAATTACAAAGGATTATTATGGACTCAATATTTGTAATTTAATGTCTCATGAAAGAATGCAAGAATTTATTCGTAATCCACCAAAAAATCCACCTTACGATGTTGTTATTACAGAGGTGAGTCAAATTTTAACACATTGTCCTCATATTTTCCACAATTATTTAAACAGAATTTACTATTTACTTTTTATCCAAAAACAGTTACGTCTCATTTTTTGTTAAATTCTATTTTTTTTTATTTTTGATGTTATTTAAAAAAAATAAATAATTTTCAAAATTTTCGTTTTTTGAATGTAGATTTATTTTTAATGTCATATAACTCGAAAAATATTCTTTTTTTTCTAATTTTCCGCCCTGAAAAGTTTGATGGGTTTAAACTATTCAATTATCAATGGAATAAAAAACAATTTTTGTCCAGGGCCTATCAACAAATTGTTACTATGGTTTTGGACCATTACTAAACATTCCGATAGTTGTACTTGAAGCGTGTTTTGAACTCTCTCCAAAATCAATAATTATTGGAAATCCCGAATCAACTGCATTTTATCCGTCACTCTATTACAAGAGATTTGAAATAAAAACATTTTGGGATCGAATGGAAAATACATTAAAAACTATGATCCATTCATACAGATATAAGTATTTTACGGACAATCAATCAGAAGCGATGAAAAAGTATTTAGGTCCAAATGTACCAACAGTGAGGGAGGTGGAGAAAATGGTGTCGCTATATTTTATAAACACTTTCTATACTCTACATGGAGTAAGACCGATAATTCCCGCATTTATTGAAGTTGGAGGATTGCATATTGAGGAGGACGATTCCAGTTTGTCGCCAGTGAGACGGAGAAAAGAAATATTTAAATTAAAAACGCAGGCACACAAAAAAAAAATTTCTTGACTGAGAAATTACGCGGGTCGCATAAATATTCCACAAATCTTATTTGAAATAAAATCATTTAACATAAATTTCACTTGACATAAAATTCATTTGACATAAATGTCATTTGACATTAAATTCATTTGACCTAAATTTCATTAGACATAAAATTCTTTGACATAAAGTTTATTCGACATAAAAATTATTTTACATAAAATTCATTTGACAGAAAGTTCATTTGACATAGAAATATTGGAGCGAATTTTAAAAGTAACCAATCATATATTCTCAAGAAAATTGTGATTAGTCAATTTCTTATTCGCACAGATATTTTTATGACAAATACACTTTATGTCAAATGATTTTTATGAAAATAAAATTTATGTCAAATAACATTTATGTCAAATGACATTAATGTCAAATGAATTTTATATCAAATGAATTTTATGTGAAATGAATTTAATATCAAATGAATTTGATGTCAAATGGATTTTATGTAAAATGAATTTTATGTCAAATGAATTTTATATAAAATGAATTTCATGTCAAATGAATTTTATATGAAATGAATTTCATGTCAAATGAATTTGATGTCAAATGAATTTTATGTCAAATGAATTTTATGTCAAATGAATTTTATATGAAATGAATTTTATGTCAAATGAATTTTATGTCAAATGAAATGAATTTTATGTCAAATAAGATTTGTCGAATATTTATGCGACCCACTTTACACTAGTGTACTCCCATGTATTTTTTTATGCTGAATCAGAATCCGAACTCAGAATAGTCAAATTGGCTCGAATTTGCAAGCTAACCTCAAAAACTGATCAAAAACACGAATTAAAGGTAAAAAAGAAGAAATTATTACCTGAGACACTACGATAGTGTAATTCAATATATTCTTCACGCTGAATCCGAATATGAATTCTAAATTGTCAGATTGCTTAAAATTTTTTAAGAAAACCTCACAAAACTGCTTAAAAACACTAATTAGAGGCATAAAAGAAAGAAATCTCTAAAATTTGATCTAGTGTGACAATTTTGACTTCACATTCGGATTTAGCCGGAAAAAATACATCGAAATACACTATCGTAGTGTCTTGGCGAAAGGATTTTTCTTCTCTGCCTCTGATCCTATTTCTGAGCAGTTTTTTGAGGTTATGTCGAAAATTCGAGCCAATTTGACTATTCGAACTTCGGATTCGTATTAAGTGCAAAAAAAAAAATACATGGGAATACACTAGTGTAAAGTCTCGATCAAGAAACAATTTTTTGTGTGTACTTGTGTAACGCACCCACTTAGTTTGAATTTTTCAAATGTTTTCTTTTATTTCAGAGTTTGAAACAATGGATGGATGAAAGTACACATGGAGTTGTATTGTTTTCATTTGGAACATTAGTAAATATTGAAGCTCTCCCCAAGGATGTGATTTCTTCAATTCTTTTAACTTTCGCGAGACTTGCACCAATGAAAGTATTAATAAAATCAAAAACTAATTCGTTTCCATTTAAGCTTCCAAATAATGCAATTGCCAGGAAATGGATTCCACAAATATCTGTTCTAAGTATTTAAACCTTTTATCTTTATCATATAATTTCAATTAACATTAAAATCCGATACAATCGATTTTTAAAGAACATCCCAGTAGAAAATTACTAAAGAGCTGACGATTGGAAAATTTTTACTAGTATTTTAAATATTTTTTTTCTTATTTAATTATAGTTTTTAAATATTTTTGTAAAATTTATATTAAATATTATTTTTAATACTATTTATTTTTAACAATCTAATTATTTAGTTTTTAACTAAAACTAAACGTAATATAATCTCACCGAGTCAGTGATACTTATACCCCAACTACTTCACCTCATTTGCGAGCGAGTTTCCATGCCATCTAGGCGGGAATTTTTAGAATTATACCCACTGGCGCGAAATTTAAATTCAATAAAATAAGAAAACGAACTAAGAAAGAAAACAGCTTCCAAGATTGGTCCAATCTATTTCTCACTAGGATAATAAATATGACGCGCTCTGAATTAAAGAATTTAAAAAATACGATAATAATTTTCCAGAACATCCAAATACCCGGGTATTTATTTCACATGGTGGCATTCACAGTGTCATGGAAGCTGTCTATTTTGGCATTCCCGTTATTGGAACACCCTTGTTTTTCGATCAAGTACAAAATATTGAAATGCTAGTCACTAAAAATATGTGTATTCGTATAAATTACAAAGAAATCACGGGGCTGGCAATAGAAAAAGCACTACGAGAAATATTAAGCAACTCAAAATACAGGTATGAATACAGAACATACATTTTTAGAATATTATGAAAATATTGAAATAAATGAAAAATTGAAAATAATGAAAATCTATTTTAACAATAATTCTTTTTTACAATAATAATTAATAGAAAAGCGGCAAAATATCAGTCACAAATATTTCGCGATCGCCAACTACATCCAAGGGATACGGCAAGTTATTGGATAGAGTATATCATAAAAAATGGAGCCCATTCGTTACGATCACCATCAGCGGATATACATTGGTGGCAAATGTATCAACTTGATGTCTATGGATTTTTATTATTTTGCATGATATTGATCATTAGTGTAATAATAATTATAGTTAAAAATTTATTAAGTTTTGCTCGAAAATTAATGTCAAATCGAAGGAGAAAAAAAGATCAGTAATAATTTGTCATTTTCGAATTAAATAAAAATTTATTAAAAATTTTCGTTACTGCAACCTTGCAACATAATTTAATTATTAACCTTAGAAAGTTCAATATATTATAGTGCTTAATAATTGTGTAATAATTGAGTAACTAAACTTTCTAAAACTCTAGTGACTCTTATGTTGTCAAAATTAAACAAAAAGTTACTAGAGTTTTGTCACTCTAGTGACTGTTTTGTTGAGTAACTAAACTTTCTAAAACTCTAGTGACTTTTGTTGTCAAAATTAAACGAAAAGTTACCAGTTTCGTCACTCTAGTGACTTTTCTTATTAAAATTAAACGAAAGTTACTAGAGTTTCGTCACTCTAGTGATTGGTTTTTTGAGTAACTAACCTTCCTAAGAGTCTAGTGACTTTTGTCGTTCCAATTAAACGAAATTTTACCAGATTTTTGACACTCTAGTAACTATTAATTCGAATAGGTATTAGCTTCTTTAAAACTCTAGTAATTTTTGTCACGGAACGTTAAATAAAATACTACTAGAATTTTTTCGCTCTAACAATGAAAATATTTTAGTAAACGTAAGAGTAGTCACTAAAAATTTGTCACTCTAGTAACTTTCCATCGTGTTACGATCCTTTATAAACCCCAGTAACTTTTTTTGCCAAATGCAGAGTAAAAGTAACTAGAGTTTCATCACTCGAGTAACTATTACGTTGAGTAACGACCCGCTTTTCAAAAACTCTAATAACTTTTCCAAGTAAACGGATAATTTGTAAAAATTACTAGAGTTTCGATCCATTAGTAGAAAGATTTAAGTAAATACCACTTAAAATTCTAACCCCAACATTGTTACAAATAATTAAATAAACATTTTAATTCAAAGATTTATGCAAAAATTTTCTCTAGTAAATTAAAAAGAATTAATTAATTTAACATACTAATCTCTAATTTAAATCGCAGTAAACCATTTCTATAAAAAAACGACAAAAATTAAATATAGAAATAATTAAACATTATTATTGTTATTACTAAATAAACTTGGCATATAAATACATTGTTGCGAAAAATCTAAATTACAAATTATATTTTAGATAGCAATGTGGATAATGAAAATTAGCTAACTTTATCATTTATAAATAGAAAAATTTTTGCATATTCTTAAAATTATTAAATCTGTCTTCCAATGAAAATTAGCATATTACGCAAGCAAACATCAACTAGCGAAATATCAAATAACGATTATTGGAAAATAAATTGACTTCCGCTTTCGTTGCCTAACGTATTAGACAACTTGTTAAGTGCCGTCGGTTGTTATTAAAATTAAAGTAAACAATAATTAAGACTTGAGACTGCAAAATATTTTGAACATTAACATTATTAATCGGTGTAAAAAGATTTACAGTTGTCTAAATAACTATCGAAATTTTTAAAAGTTTTCGAATCTTGTTTGAAAATAAATATGATGTTAATTAATTACGTGATAGGAACGATCTTCTTTTTAGTCATTCAAGTTCACACGTACAAGATTCTAGGCATATTTCCATTGGCGTTCAAGAGTCATAATATTTTTTTCCAAGCTCTGATGAAAACTTTAGCAAAGAAGGGTCATCAAGTTGATATTATTTCCTACTATGAAGCGAAAGATCCACCAGATAATTATCATGATATCATTAATCTATCAAAACTGCCAAATTCAAGTTATTTTAAAACAATATCACAATTCAGTAGTATTCAAGAAGCAGTTAAGCAAAGTGATGGCATTACCAACCTAATTAAAGATGCTTATGGACTTCCAATTTGTAAAATTATAACTCACGAAAGAATTCAAAATTTTATTCGAGAACTTCCACAAGATTCACCTTATGATGCTGTCATTACGGAAGTAAGTGTTTTTGTTATTTTCCATATATACAAAATCTATTTTTCAATGTAAAAAAAAAAATAACAGCATAGGATAACTAAGTCATCGTCAATAAAAATTAAAAGAAAAAACAATCTAAAATTTTTTGAAATTTTAAACTATTCTTCAGGGTTTGTCTATGCCTTGTTATTATGGATTTGGATTTTTACTAAAAGTACCTGTAATATCTGCCTCCCCTAATTTTGAATTCACGCATCTATCAAGGCAAATGGGAAATCCTTCATGTACGTCTTTTATGCCAACATTTTTAATACCTAAATTTCATCTTAAAACATTTTGGAATCGATTGAGGAATACTTTTATGTCTTTTCTTGGAGAAGGCTTTTTTCGTTTAATTACTGAAAATCAATCGGAAATTATAAGAAAATATTTGAGTGCAAATATATCATCGATTAGAGAAGTTGAAAAAAATTTGGCACTGAGTATTTTAAATACCCATCACGCCTTGAGAGGTGCTAAACCAATAACAAACGCTGTCATCGAAATAGCTGGAATACACATAGAAGAAGATAATTCAACAATTCCTGGTGTAAGGATTTTTATATTTTGCAATAAAACACACAACATTATAAAAATACAAAATAAAATAAAACAGAAACTTACAAAATACAGAAAATACAACTACAACACAAAATACAAACTAGCATAAAATTACAATACTTCTACCGAATATGCTACATTATGGAAAAATTATTTCTCCTTCATTTAAGAAACTATTGAAATGGATGGATGAAAGTGTTCATGGAATTGTCTATATGTCATTTGGAACTGCCATACCACTTGAAAGTCTTCCAAGAGAGACGCTTTTATCAATTTTTTCCTCATTTGCCAAACTCGCGCCAATGAGAATTTTAATGAAAGTAACTAACAGAAAGAAATTACCACCAGAAATACCGAAAAATCTACTGACCATGAAATGGATACCGCAAATACCAGTTCTAAGTAAAATAATATTTACAATGTCAGAAAATAATTATATCAAAATTTTACTTTAATTTTCACATTTACAGAACTATGGAAATATAATAATAGAGAATGGGAGATGTGCAAATTCCCATATAAGTGAAAGCGCCATGCCGATAGAAAGAGTCAGCTAGTGTATTTAACGTCCCCTTTTCTTTCTCTGTTTAATGACGCATGCGCATAAACTGTAGACAAACAGCGGTAGAAGCAAATTTCTTTCATTGACGCGCATGCGTCAGAAGAGGGGACGTTAAGAAGGTACACGATAACATAACCTCAAAACTAAAAATGTTTTTTAACATTTTAATGTTTTTTATACAATAAAATTTAATACATTTAAATATTTAATACAATAAAAATTAATTTTATATAATTTAGAAGATCTAGTTATACACTTTTTGTCAATAATAATTTTTTTAAAACATTTTTATTATTTTTTTTAATCGTTTTAGGAATGTTTCATGTCTCTGCCAGAAATAAAACGTTTCAAAAATATTTTAGGAACGTTTCCGATGTTTTTGTGACCACTGGGAAGATTTTGACTATAATTTTTTTCTAAAAAAAAATGTATAAAAGTGTATAACTAGATTTTAGAAATTATTTAAAATTATTATTTAATTTTTATTACATTTATGTTTGTATTAAAAACGTTGAAAAATCTTTTTAGTTTTGAGGTTATGTTATTGTGTACCTTCTTAACGTCCTTTCTTCTGACGCATGCGCGTCAATGGAAGGAATTTACTTCTACCACTGTTTGTCTGCAGTCTATGCGCATGCGTCATTAAACAGAGAGAGAAAAGGGGACGTTAAATACACTAGCTGACTCTTTCTATCGTCATGACGATTTTTACTTATATGGAAATTTGTACAGACTCGCGCTCTATATTATTATATCTCTATGTGCAGAACATCGAAATACGAGATTATTTATTTCACACGGAGGTATACATAGTCTTATAGAAACCCTTTATTTCGGTGTTCCTATAATTGGAATACCAATTGTCTACGATCAAGATCAAAACGTACGTTCATTGGAATCGAAAAATATGTGCCTTGTATTAGATTATAACGAACTAACAGAAAATCGTATGGACATGGCCCTTACAAAAATGTTAAACGATTCAAGTGTTAGGTATGTTTTTCTAAAAAATTTACTAAAACTTGTTTACTAATTTACTATACGAAATTCATAATATTTACATTAAAAATGAATCATTTACTAAAAACTTAATAACATCTTTCAAGAATATTTTTAAATCATACTTTTTGAATCTAAATTAGTAAAAAGTCGTCCATTTTCACTCATTTTTAGTGTAAAATTATAATTTAGTTGTTTAAAATTTATTTAATTTTTTTAATTCTTTTTACTAAAGTTTTCAGTGAAAAATTAAAAGTTACTATAATGTGGGAAATATATTTTACTAAGGATAATAAAATTAATTTTTGAAAAATTATTTACTATGTAGAGAAGCTGCCGAATATCACTCGAAATTATTTCGAGATCGTCCAATGAGCGCAGGGAATGAAGCTGTCTATTGGATTGAATATGTCATAAGAAATGGAGCCGAGTCTTTACGATCGCCGGCAGTAAATATGTATTGGTGGGAAGTGGAACTTTTAGATATCTACGGATTTTTATTCTTGTCTGTGATAATTATAATTTTCCTCATTATAATTAGTGTCAAAGCACTACTAAAAGGGTGCAAAATCAATTCTAAAGCATTTATCATAACTGATCGTTTATCATCAATTTCGAAATCAATGCTAACAATGTTCTTAAAATTTTCGCCAAAATTAAAATTCAAAAGTGCATGAATTTTTTTCATAATTGTCACAGCATAAACTTAGTGCAATATCTGCAACACTGCTTTTATATTTCAATACAGTGAAACCTTGGTTATTGGAACTCATTCCAACAGTCGAGATTCTACTGTATTGCAGATATAATGACACTGTAGGAGACATTTTTGCGATTTTAAATGTAGTGGGGGAAAAAAAACTTAACAATAATTTCTCAAAACTTACTTGTAGTTCATAAGATTTGCAGGAATTAAATTAAATTTTTTTTATTAAATTTATAAAAAAAAATACTGAAATAACTCACAGAATTTTCATCATCCGTCATCGGCTGCTCACATTTGAATGTTAAAAATTATCTGAAAATAAATGTACTAGATGAATATAATAAATTTTTAAAATTTGGCATGACATTATTTTTTCTACAATGTTTCATTTATCAGTATAGATATTCATTTGCAAGAGTAACAATGTCCATTTAACAACTAAAAGTAATGATAAGAAAATGATTATATGAATATTCGTAATTTATTGTTGCTTCAGAAATAATTATAAAAATTTAAATTCTAAAATGTATTATGTAGATTTTTTTGAAGTTTAAAAATTTTTTTTAACTCATAAATAATTTTTTTTGACATTTGACATTTTATTAATAGTCAATTTAAAAAACTATTAAAAATAAAAATTATTTTTGTATACTAATTTTTTTTATTTAAGACTGATAAGATCTTTAATTGTTAATAACTTAAAAGAGAAATTTTTTTTATTTGGTGTGAAAATTTAATAAACTTATTTTGATCACACTAAGAGTAAAAAAAAATGATTTAACGTTAAAAATTAAATTTTAAAATTTTAGGTGATTCGTTTGAGAAATTCTGTCCCAAAACCTAAACTGTCTGGAATTTCTGTCAATTTTTACTATTTCGGGGTAAATTTTACTGCTTTCTAAGTAGGTTTTAGTATTTTAGTAAAATTTACTTCGGACGTATTAAAAATTAAGAATTTAGGGGAGAATGGGGCTGGTTGCACCACTTTTTTTAAAAACTTTAATAACTTTTATAATATTAACCATTTCATACGTTATATACGATAAATTAAAAAAGTAATCACTCAAAAATATATACATATATGTCTCCTTATAGAATTGTCTATTCATGACATCAACATCGAATAAAAATCGGACGTTAATTAATTAGCAAAAAGGTAATAAATAAATAGTAGACTCAGTTTTTCTATTATAAAATAGTTTTATTATAAGAAAACATTTTTAAACTAAATTACTATGAAATATTTAAAATGATAATTAGAATATAACGCTGCTTTGAACATTTCGATCGTAGTTTAGCCTCTAGTATTTGTTTTTCTTTTATATTTCCTTACCATTTGGAAATAACATTACAAAAATCCATAATAGGAAATGGTTCAAATAGCTAAATTTGGAAAATTTTGAGTGGTCCTAAATCCTTCTAGATAAGATGTAATTTGTTTTTCATCAATAAAAAAAATCAAAAATGTGAAGTACTGTTCGAAAATTGCGATTATCTAGGACAAAATGGGCCATTGATATGCAAACGTCCACATATAAAGATTAGAAACTTTGCTGCGAATACTTCAATCAGAAAAACGATTAAAGAAAGAGAGTATCCAATTCCTAATAGAAAATATATTATAAGAAAAAGCTTTTCCTTTGTAATCTCTTCTGGTGACAAAGTTTTTTGAGATAGTACGGCAGTTGAAGGATAATATTCTTTCAATAATCCGAATTCTGTAGCTCTTAGAATTATTTCATCGTAACGATCCGAATAAGGTGAGTTACCATTTACATGCACCTTTAAAATATAATAATCAACAGCTTCTGGCAATATTTTAACATTTAAATCTTCATTATTAACAGCTGAATATGTGTTAATTTGATCTTCAGCATCAATAATAATGCAGCTTATATTTTTATGTTTAACTAAGTACTCCAAGCAATACATCCCGTGGAATTCAGTACTTTTATTGTACATAAAATAATCACCCCTATCACATAATTTTTTAAGATGTGGGATAGAACTTTCATGTAGAGAAAAAAAAACTGCAGGATCCATCTTGTTTATCAATGACGAATCAGCCAGTTCTTCCAAAGTTGAAATTTCACGCTCCGAGCGCAGATTAATGTCCAAAATTACTGAATAAAAGTATCCTGTGTAAACCATGCATGTAATTAACAAAGAACCGAAAATCATCCTCTCTGACAAAAGATTTGGTTCGTCATTTGCAGGCATTCCTATTATTACTTGACTAATATTTAAAGTTTGCCATGTAGACCTCTTGAATTTCATGTAGAAAGTTGTGAATCGAATGATGACAATCAAGGCAATTGTTCCCAAGATCATGTTAAAAAGTTCAGGTGAGAAAATTACATCTTTTGTCAACATTTCCGTCTTTGGTATTATAGCTCTAAGGGTATCAATTTTCAGAATTCGTAAAGTCGAAAAATACAACTCAGGTTGCTCATCATCCTCGACAAATTTTCCTGGAACAAATCCCATGGTGTGATATTTGCACGTGTCTAGAAATTCATCAGTGTGCTTGAAATTCATCGCTTTCGAGAACATTTCTATCATTTTCTCTCTTTTCTTGTAACAAGACTTCAAATCATTAAGTTCAAATATGCAGTTAAAGTAAAATTTCATTTCGTGTCCATGTAGGTCCCGTATCTTATTTGGAAACCATTGGATTTCAGACGATACCTCTCGAGCAGTGTAGGTTCTAGTAAATGGATTTATCTGGCTCAAAAAAGGCGCCACTTGTTGTTCTCGATCGTATGTCATAATTGTCGTGTCCAAATAACTCTTTTGCCAGAAAGAATACAAGGTGCTATTAAGATCCTCACGAGTTGAGTTAAAAGAATCCATTATTAAGCATCTCGGTAGTGCTAACATTGTCTGGTAGTTGATCACATCCAAATTTTCTAGAATTTGTTCTGTAAAATTTTTATTTTCTGCTTGGAAAACAAACAATGTCGTTCGTCTGAAATGATATCCTCTTTTAATGTTTCTTCTGTAGAATCTGCAAAAAAAAATTATTCATTGAATTTAATGACACTCTGAAATTCTCAGGACCAGAAATTAACTCATCTTTTCAGAGCATAAGATTGATGATGACAACTTGAGAATGAATCTAAAAGCTTTAAGCTGAGAGAATGCTTTATCTCTGCTGAAAGCATTTAGATTCCAAAGTTGACAAGTTTATGAAAATAAATTCTAAATGCATATTAATTAAATGAATCATTCTCTGGAAATGTTTTGTCAATTGTTGATGTTGTGTGGAAATTTGCTGATTTTTGATGTAAGAGTAAAGGTCTTTTCCTTTCAATAAACAAAATGGTTTCTTTAAAAAACATAATTTTTAACTACATTTTTTTTTTTTACTTGAAATTGAATTGATACTCCTGTAAATCTGGATATTAAGTTGCAAATAAAAGAAAATATCCACACACTGAGAAAAAAAATGCTATTGAATGCATAATACGCATATTCACAAACGTTCGAAAGCAAATGTAATTTACTTGATGTGATATTTAGTTAATTTTGTAGCAGTGCTATTGAATTGAAGAATACAGTTTTTGTTTTAATAGCACTGGTATAAAATCAACTAAATATCACATCAAGTAAATAATATTTGCCTTTGAACGTATGTGAATATGCGTGTTATAGATTCAATAGCATTTTTTTCTCAGTGTACATTCTTTTGTGAATTTACTGTGCACATAATCAAAACTTCTACTAAAAAACACACTATATTTGTTTGAAATATACCGTACCTTAATATCCAATCCGAAATTTGATTGTAACTGAGAGTCATGGATGGAAAATGCTCATCGACTGCTTTCATTAGAGTATTCATCATTAGGTCTGCATTGTTGTCAAATTGATCTTCGAGAATAAACACAACCTGATGGAGTTTGGATTCGTTTTTTAGATAATTTATTAGCCCATCAAAGTTAATTGTTGTTGCAGGCTTTTCTAGGCTGATTCTTGAATCTATCACTAGGATTTCCTTCCAGAAAATATAACAAAAAAAATATATTCCGGTAAACTTCATTGCTAAGAAACACCTTCTTTGAATGACAAAAAGTATCTGACAATATTAAAGAATAAATGTGTATTTTATGTTCCAAAAACAACTAAAATTCATCAAAGTTTTTCAATTTAATTATATGTTAATACAAATACTGTATT
>JUFY01030983.1:0-23601 GCA_001855655.1 Leptopilina clavipes | reverse complement strand
CAGAGAAAAAACGATCCGGTAATTTACCGGTATTTTACGGCAATCTTCTTTCTCTTCTTGACGTAAATTACCGTCTTTACAACACTACCCATAAGGCCCACGCAGAATAAATACGGATACGGGAACAGGGCATGAGAAAGAAAAGAACTCATTCAGTCTGTCATTTTCTTTCTCATGCCCTGTTCCCGTATCCGTATTCATTCTGCTTTGGCCTTAAAAGTAAATTCTTCTTGCTACTCTATGTCTTCTATGGTCTTCCCTGAAAATTTTAATTTCCCTAGAAAAATTTACTAGAAGCAAAGCAAATAACCAAATATATTAATCAAATAAATAAATTATTTGTTTTAAATAATTCATTATTTTCATTTAAATAAATCATTTAATTGACCGAAATATTTTTTATTTGTTTTCATAAAATTATTTATTTGCACTAAATAATAAGTTATTCGTATTAAATAATTTAGTTTACTTGAATCAATAAAATAAATTAATTGTGTCAAATAATTCTTATTTATATCAAATAACCAAATATTCAATTCAATTAAAAAAATTATTGTTTCAATTAATTCATTATTTTCAATAAAATAAATTATTTATTTGATCCAAATATTTTTTATTTGTTTTCATAAAATTATGTATTTGCACTAAATAATAAGTTATTCGTATTAAATAATTTAGTTTACTTGAATCAATAAAATAAATTAATTGTGTCAAATAATTCTTATTTATATCAAATAACCAAATATTTAAGCGAAATAAATAAATGCATAGTTTCAAATAACTTATTATTTGAGTTAAATGAATTCATTTATTAGATTCAATTAATTATTTACTTGACCCAATTAAAATTTATTTGATTCAAATAAGTGCGATTTGAATAATTCAAGTTATTTGAATCAAATACATATTTTATAGATCCAAATAAAAATTATTTGAATCAAGTAAATATATTTCAAATAATTTGAATTAATTGATTCAAATAAATTTTTTTTTCAGTGTACGTATATTTGGAATTTGGAAATTATTGTTATTATTATTATTTGTTGTATATCTTAATATTGTTATAGAAATTAGCAATAAGCAAAATTCTTTTTTTTCTATGAGGATGGAAGGGCAAACAGTTTTATCTCTTCCCTTGGCAACTCAAAAGTCATCGCCACCACCCCAACCACAAACAAATTCAAAACCAAATCAGGTAAATTGCCACTGTAAACTTAAAAGTATCAAATTGATATTAAAAATTTGGAATCAATTTGATTAGTATCAATTTGATACTTCTAAGTTTAGTGTGTTGTTTAATTTTTTGTAGTTTAAAAATTGTAGATCAATAGAATTATTTTTTTGCAAATTTTGTTAAATCTTGCAAAAGATCGCATGATAATACTAAATCTGTAGGATTTACAGGTGGGCACAGTTTCATTATATGGTATCCATATAGTTTCACTGGTGATTGAGGGTCAGGAGAGATTGTGTCTGGCGCAAATCAGCAATACATTGTTAAAGCAATTCAGTTACAATGAAATACACAATCGACGAGTTGCATTGGGTATTACTTGTGTTCAATGCACACCGGTACAATTGGAAATTCTTCGTCGTGCCGGTGCAATGCCAGTTTCATCCAGAAGATGTGGAATGATAACTCGCAGGGAAGCTGAAAGGCTCTGCAAATCATTCCTCGGTGACAATGCACCTCCAAGGTGAATATTTTTCTCCTTAAATTAACTTACAACTTTCGGCAATTGAAAAGGGTTAATCCCACTAATTTATCATTAAATAATTAATATTTCTGCTGTCCAAATTGAGAACCCAGTAAGTCGCATTTGCCATAAGGGCGAGCGTCCTTTAGCTTTGTTATTCGACTTTCGCTCTTATGGCAAATGCGGACTTACTGGGTTTTCACTTTGTCTAGTAGATTTATTAAGAGGATTCTCTTTTTTTGTAGACTACCGGAAGATTTTGCATTTTCTGTTCATCATGAGTGCGCGTGGGGTTGTCGAGGAGCATTCTTACCAGCTCGTTACAATAGTTCGCGAGCAAAATGTATCAAGTGCGCCTATTGTGGTCTCTTTTTTTCACCGAATAAATTCATTTTTCATTCACATAGAATAAGTCCAGCTGATAAATACGTGCAACCAGACGCTGCAAATTTTAATTCATGGAGGAGGCACATGAAACTCTCGGGTAATCCACCAGATGAAGTGGTACACGCTTGGGAGGATGTAAAGGCAATGTTCAATGGTGGCACAAGAAAACGATTGCTCTCCAATCCTAGTAGTCGTGTATCACCAAGTCCAACAAAACGTGCAAGACACTCATCGCCAACAACGGAAATTCCTACTCCAATTCCTCCACCTTCCACTCATCCAAGAGTTCCGCCATTTCCTGAACTTCCATTGCCATTGTCGAGGAGTTTTATCATGGACTGCGTTTGGCATCAACATCAACAGGCTGCCGCTGTTGCTGTCGCTAAAACACCTGGTTTTGCATTCCCACCTTATGCATTACCTTGGCTAACGAAAAGATGTCTTTTCCCCGGTAGGGAAATATGTTGATAGTATATTTTAGATAACTAAAATTAGATTATTTTCCAATTTTCGTTAAGTATTGAGATTTTTTTCTATCTTAAAATGAAATTTTATAATTTATACAATTTCTAGGACCCTTACCACCACCGATTGGAACAACTCCATCGGAACCGCTTCTACCCTCATCAGTTAATGGTTCTATTCATCAATCAGCTTTTCGACCTGTGATTCGTGTACCTCCAATTGTCGAGAATTCAATTCAAGATTCCGTGGCGGAAGTTCCTTCCAACAAGGATGAAAGTTCCGATGATGAAGTTGATATTGAAACAACTGAAGACGATGTTTCATCTGCTCCATTAAATATCAACTTTACCAATCTTAATTCGTCATCTAATTCTGTCATCAGCAATCACAATGGAAACAGTACGTCTGCATCTCCTCAATGTTGGAGTCCTCCACGAGATACGGTGAGTTTTCATTCGCCCACATATTATTCAAAAAGACAATTTTCTTTAAGAGTTCAAAAAAAAAAATTTACACTAATGAAAAATTAATTTAAGAATTATTATTTTTTATCAGATTCATTCTTTGAAATGTTTGCATACATATACTCATTTTTGCTTTCTGTATGTTACTCCAAAAATTACAAACTTAACCTATAAAACTTTTTACTTCTAAGGACCCTTTCTTCAGATCGCGTCACATATTTATTTATTTTTTTATTTATATATATATATATAAATAAAATTCTTTTGTGTCGACAGAAGATAATATTCTGATAATGGTAAATGCAATTTTAATCCTTTAAATTTGAGTACCTATTATTCGGATCATCAGACACTTTCATTCAATATACAGTTTACTCTTCAAAACTGTGGCACGCTTCGATACTTGTTAGAGGACACGTGACCCCCATTATATAAGGCAATGAAACACTCTCTACTTCCGTTTTATATTCACTATTTTTTATTTTTAAATATTTATTAACAAACACTCGTCAAGTAATGCTTCATCTGTTTTATAAAAGTACGGTGCAAATTTATAGACAAAAGTTTATTGGAAATGAACAATTATAGTATTATGTTGTTTCTTTACAACGCCCTTATGATGTTAATGCGTAATTGTTCCTCGAGCGTGTAACCTAATATTATTAGGAAAAATCTCATATATTTTAATATTCGTACCTGGGTGTAAGCACGCAAACATTTTTTACACACTGCGCGCACGCGATGAACAAGTATTTATCGGAAATCCCATCAAAAATAATTTTAAATATATAGGATAATTTTGGTTTTTATTTAATTTTTGCCGCATGCAACTCAATATTTGCTAAAATATTTTTATGACGTTGTGCAATCTTGCTAATATTGCTTTACAATCACTGTAAACCTGAAAGTATCAAATTGATACCAAAAGTATCAAATTTCAAATTGATTCCAAATTTTTGGATCAATTTGCTACTTTTGGTATCAATTTGATACTTTCAAGTTTACAGTGATATTATGTCCCCTGAGAATTTTTACTAATCTTTTTAGTAGAATTTCACTAATTGCTATAGTAAAATTATTACTAAATCATTTAGTAATAGTATTCCAAGGGGATTTATATATGAATAATAAAATAATAAATAAAACAAAAAAAATCCAGTAGAAAAAAATTATAGGACCAATACCTTGATCAAAATTTTAATATGTAGACAAATTTTAATCACCCAATAGTGTATCTTAAGTACAAGAGGTGATATTGTTTTTTTGTACGTATGTCCAATATAAAAATGTATTTGAATAGTAACCATAGAAGCCTCACCCTTGCGTGTTCCTGTAAACGTATCATGGAAAGCTATTGTCACACATTGTCAAACAAACATTCCCCATCAGCATTAATCGAATTAACTTTAGCTCTCCCATGTATACATATATACTCCATTATCGACATTAGATATCAATTTTAAATATAGACAGAAAAAAATACCGCTTGCTTTGACTGTTAATCATATTTCGAGAATGATTTTTACACATTTATTATTAAAAAAATTATAAATTATTATTATTATTATTATTATTATTATTATTACTACTTCTTCTACTTTTACTGTTATTATTAATTATTTTTATTATTTATTATTATTCTTATTTTTTATTAATTATACAATTAAAATGGGAATGTTGTGGTAACGTTGCACAAATATTTATTGCAGTAACGCTACAAATGTCAATATTAAAAATGAAAGAGAGAGAGAGAGAGAGAGAGAGAGAGAGAGAGAGAGAGAGAGAGAGATTAATATATATCATCTTGTTTTTTTTAAAGAGAAAAAGGTCAATCCGAAATCAACTAAAGAAATTTAAAGGGATTTATATTCTCATCTCGAGAGAAAGGAATACAGATGTCGCGAAAATGAAAATACTCTCTCGTAGGTCCAGTGGACCGATAAATAACTGCAAATAACGTTCGGGGATTACTTAGTTACCGCAATACAGTTGTAGACCAGTTGTAGTGCGGTAACTAGGTTTAACTCCAAGCCGATGGGATATCTATATGTATATATATATATACATGTATATTGTTTGTAACTGTGAGTGTTTTTGGGTCGGGGGAGTAGAGGGAGGGAGGTGGGGGGTTAGCACAAAATACGGATCTCCCCATTCGACACGTTCACCAACAAGGGGAATTGAAAAGCTGTCTGGCAATCCGGACGGCTTATCCTGGCCTCTTCGACCCTTTTGTCAATCCCGCAAGCGAATATCATTCTTATAATTATTAACTTTTCTGATGTTAAAATAATTTTTTTTACTTATAGTATAGAAATCACTAATTTTGTATTTAATTGTTCATTGACTTCTTTAAATCAAAAAATTTATGTTTATTGTAATCTTAAAAGTATCAAATTGATTCCAAATTTTTTGATTAATTTGATACTTTTAAGTTTACAGTGTTTGATAACGTTTATAAATTTTTTTTTATTTATATTTTTTTTATAATTAGTTATATATTATCTTAATATTAATGCTAATATTGTATTTAATTATTAAATATAAATAATTTACAGTAAATTAGTTATTAATTTAATTTAAATTAATGTTAAATTTCAGTCAATAATTAATATATAATGTTGACTTTTAATATTTAACATCGTAATAACTTAATAGAAAGTCACGTTTATTTTATCCTATAATAATTATTAATGTATAACTAATGATTTAAAATTGATATGGGAAAATGTAATATAATAATTAATTATGTGTTGAAAATATAATGAATTGTTCAAAGTAATTTTCAGAATTTATATATATATATATAATTTGTGTATTGAGAGAAATCGACGAAATAACGTTGCGGTCGTTCATTTAATTATATTGGCCCAACCGTGTACGACAATCTACACGCTATTCGAATCCGTCGGTACAAATGAACTCGTATTTGACGTACGGTCGGCGAGTATTTACTGACACAATAATTATCGCGATTGATGAGGGCGGCCACACGAGCAGTCAGGCCACAGAGCAAATTCTACTGGGACGTTTCCAGTATGCGCAATAACAGCGGGGCTCAATTAAACCACTCATTGATTTATTCCAAATTGCAATGATAATTACCTTGTCACTGATTATAATTCAATTTTTGTTCAAATATCATTTTTATGGTTTTCATATTTTAAGAAGAATAAAATGGAAAAAAAGTAACATTTTGTTATACAAGAAGGCAAATTCGCAATAAGGGAATAAAATATAATCTATAAAGAAAGTCAGTAAGTTACGCGCAGATATAGAGTAGAATTTTTGAGAAAGAAATGACAAAAGTAGCTATTGAGAAAATGTGCGACACTATTGGTATTCGTTTAAATGCAATTAAGCAATGTCACGTAAAATCCTAGGAGGGTTGGAAGCATTTAAATCAAACGAAGGCCTGGTTTAGTTAGCTTCGACCACAAGTTTTAATTGCACTTCGACCGTCTAGAGAGCCATTAGATGCTCTCCACAGAGAGCAGATTACTTTTTTCTTATACCCGAAACGTGATGTTCGTTTTTTTTTCGTTCAAAAGTCCATGCCAATTAACTCATTCGAGACATAAAATCTCGTGGCGGCTATTCATTTCCATTCATTTGACTTTTAAAGATTTCGATAGAAAAAAAAAATCAGCCGCCATTTATATATTTACAATTATTGATTATTCTCTAAATTTGAATTAGTGAAAAGTCCACTTATTCAAATTTGTATAGAAATTTCTACTAATTTCAGGGTTGATTCAAGCAAATAAAAAGAATAAAAAAAGACTGACTTATACTACTGAAATTAGACATTTTTATGTCTGATCTAAGACTGACTTATACTACTGCAATTATAAATTTTTTTCTGATTAAAGATTGACTTATACTACTGAAATTAGAAATTTTTATGTCTGACCAAAGACTGACTTATACTACTGAAACCATAAATTTTTATGTCTGACTAAAGATTGACTTATACTACTGAAATTATAAATTTTTGTCTGACCAAAGACTGACTTGTACTACTGAAATTAGAAATTTTTATGTCTGACCAAAGACTGACTTATACTACTGAAACCATAAATTTTTATGTCTGACTAAAGATTGACTCATACTACTGAAATTAGAAATTTTTATGATTTCTACGCGGGGTTTGTTATTATAAATTGTTTTGATTTTATTTTCTCCAAATGATAAATGATAGAATGAATGATATAATTATTTCTCAAAGCATTTGTAATAATATAACAGATGTGTGACATTTCGAGATTGGGCTATTAATTAAACAACTCGTGGCATTTTTCGTTCATGGTGAACATATCTAAAAGTTATCCTCCTTAGAAATGTCAAGTAGTGACCTTATATCCTTACAGGCGCACAACCCTCCGGGACTGTGATTAAATTGCTTATCCCATAGAATAATGCGAATATAAACTTACCACACTTTTCAATTTGGATTTTCAATAACCCACTAACATTTTCAGCATGAATTATATCCTGCACTGAAAAAAATTGGTGCCAAAATGAAATTGACTTTATTTATAAGCTAGAGTATATATATTTTATAATTTAAACAAGCTTCTATATATATGTATACCAGAAAGGAAATAATGCTATAATATATGTTACAATTCAAAAGTATGCGAATTATTAAATTCGTATATTTTATCGTGTAGAATTGAAATTTAAATGCGATCGGACCAAATTTAATTGAAGCATGGAGTGGAGTATTAACTTTTCTGTTTTAAAATAAAGGGCTTAGTGATGAATTTTTAATTCGCACATTGTAAGAGTTAAAGGACTTTCATGAAAAGGAATTTAATTTGCATTTTATATTACATATAAAATATAGAAATTTATTTTTTCTGTTAAATTTGCCTTTTTGCAAAAAAAATTGTATCACACTAAACTCATAAGTGTCAAATTGACACTGAAAGAATCAAATGCTAAAAGAATCAAATTGATTCGAAATTCTTCGATCAATTTGATTCTTTTGGTATTAGTAATCGTAATCGTAATCGTTGAACTTTTTTTAATTGTTAACCAATAATAAATAATGAACTGAAGTGAAGCTAAAATATTATTTCATATAGTAATATTTTTTTCGCGGATGAAAATGATATATTATATGGATTTCTTGATGTGACATTATGACAAAATGCGGGAATAGAGTAAAGATCGTCGCGACGTTCAAGGTGAATTCGACCTACATAGGGCTAATACTGAAGTTTCAATAAAGTTTCTCTATCTGCAATGGAGGTTCACCAGGGAATCGAGGGCGGTGACTGTTGATTCAATTATAATCGTTAGTCCGACGAGCTCCGCCCACAATCCTCAAATCCAATCCAACTTCTGTGGTCTCATCTCCCTTTCTCTCTCTCATTCTCCGTTTCCCTCCTTCCTTGAAATGTTCATATAGAAATTCAATTTCAATCAACTAAAGATTATAGGCAAGAAATCAAAATCAATTATCCGTTATATATAGTTAAAGACTTCACTGTAAACCCAAAAGTATCAAATTGATTTCAAATTTTTTTATCAATTTGATACTTTTGGTATCAAAACGTTGCCAAATGATATTGCTTGCTTAGATCATTCTAAAAATTGATCCAAAAAGCGGTATCATTCTGCAACGTTTTGATCCCATTAGATTTTCTGTGAATTTCGAAATTGAAACGCATCAAGACTTACTGAAAATCTCAACAGAAAGAAAAAGAAAAATACTGCAAGCATTGAAGTTTATATCCCTGACGATGTCGTTGGACACGAGAAACTCTAAAAAGAAACAGACAAAAGTACAAGAGAAACTTTTGCCGTTTAGGTAAAATCTATAGTGCCGCGCTGCTCGCTGTATACGCTACGATTGTTTCGCCATAATCCTTTATTGGATCAACGAGGCTGAAACAATTGAGCGGGCCATAACGCGAGGATGGATATTCGACTGGTCGAGGTTTGTGTGTGCGGATGGGATAAAACACTAGGACCCACAGGGCCACAAGGGCTGGGGGTTGAAAGGGGGCCAGGGGGTGGGAGTGGAAGGATTTCTACCTACTTTGCCGGGTGAGTGGAGTTACAAATGGGAGAACGCGGAACTCATCCACAAACTGGGAAACTCTACCTCGGCTTTCGCGCGGTAATCTGCCGGTGATTCAATGGTACAGTTAGTGTATAGCGAATTCCGTCTGTGCGCGATTGCAACCCTGAACAAGTCACGTACGAACAGTAATAATGACGCGCTTTTACCAACCATAATAGCCCTACATGTCTCGAATTTTCCTTCAGCACCACTTATAACCGATCAATCTTTTAAGAAAAATAAGACATATACTTGTGCAATGTATCGATTCGAAAAATATTTGTTTTTGGGAGGGGTGTTTTTTTGAGGTGGAAAAAACATAATTAATTTTGTTATTAATTATTGTTTTTTTTAAGAAATCATGTTATTTTGATATCAGATTTTCTTCCTCAATCACTATGATGATATATATAGTAAAATATTATTTTCTGTGTAATTTAATCGGATACGAAAGAGCCACTTCGTCGAGCATAAAGTTAATACGCGCGCAGTTTGCAGAGTAAGTCCTATCACTTCCGGCCGAACAAATTCTCCTGATGGTATAATACTCGACGTTGAATTACATCAAAAAATTCATTATTTTATATATGCATTATGACGATGATAAATTAACAGAAACCAAAGTCAATCTTTTTCAATTAAACTTATATAACTTTCTTTCTCGAGGAAATATTTCAATATTTTCTTTCTTCCATTTTCGGTAATGTTGCAAAAATAAATCGCTTTATAACTGATTGCATAAATAGCATGAATTTTGCAATAATTTACCTTATCTAAACAACGAAAGACGCGAGTATGACAACCCATCGGAAACGCTAACGTTACTCGGAATTGCTTAACCCCAATGATATACTACAAGTACACTTGACAAAAGTGATTTGATACATCAAATAAAGTGCACATAGACATATTATATATACGCATATACATTTTGATAAGATAATTGTCAAGATTCACGAATGTTGATAGGAAAGCGGCAAATGTCATTTAAAAATGTAGTTCTAAAAAAAGATAATTCCTGTAGTGTGGATTAAATATTAAAGAATTCACATGCAATTTATCGTCGCACGTAACGTCAGTAAAAGCAACAATTATATTAGCTATGCTCTCTAATTGCAGTTTGATGTCTATAATTTTCTTTTTTCCACATCACAACCGCATTCGATTCAGAAAATAACGTTTTTAAATAAAATACAACATTTGTTTTATTAAATACTTGTATTTACTTTTTGCGATAAAATGAAGAATAAATAATTTTCACATATTATATACATTATTATATGGAGCGCGTCACAAATTTGTACATACATATTTAATTTTTATTTTCATACCAATAAAAATATAGATAGGAATTAATTTTTATAGCGGAATATCATTTATATTTTAATTAGAAATTTCTAATGACTTGATGAAAGGATATTTATACATTATTATAAAAAAATTAGAAAAGAAAAGAGTAATTATGTGACGACATTAGACGAGAGTCTTTTGTATATATCTCTCTGTATAGAAAATTAATCGTATTTAAGCAAATATTAATTATCGTAATGCTAATGGGTCAGCGCAAGGGAAACGAGTAGCGCGATAAATGTTTAATGTTGTTTGGGATTTCGAGTAATTATGTTTTGTGTGCGGGCCATGAAGGCAAAGGGGTGCGTCTATTGTGAAGTAATTCGACAAGGTGAAACATTATAGAAGGGTGAATTCACCCCCCAAAAATATTGTATATATTTTTGATTCGTATACAGACTTTCTTGATTCAATGTCGACAGAATATTATAATGCCGCAATATTGCAGAGCAATATTTCTCCAATGTTATTCCCACATTTAATATTGAATCAAATCATCCGTGAATGTTGTCTAAAGTCGGACATAATAAATTTTGCAGCAATATTATAAAAATGGATTATTCTGTACTTTGTACAACAATATTGCAGATTGCAGCAATATCTACTTCTGTACCTTGTACAATAATATTAAGGCAATTTTGCTGCTTCTCAAAAATGCTCAGGAATATTGACATACACTGAAAAAAAATTTATTTGATTCAAATAACCCATTATTTGTCAATTATCAAATAAATATTAAACCAAATAATTTTTATTTAAATCAAATAAGTTTTAAGTGAAATAAAAATTTTTGTATTTGAGTCAAATATCATTTAATTGACTCAAATAAAATGTATTTGATACAAATAAATATTTATTTGAAAATAGTCAAGTATTTCATTATTTGAATCAAATAAATTTTTTTTCAGTGTATATTTTGTACAAGGCTATATTTGAAATTCTCCATAAGAAAGTTGTGATAATGTTTCTATTGTTTCTTTTATATTAAGCATATAGACAATGTTTACTATAAAGAAAGCAAGAAATAGTGATGTATTATAATTCCCTTTCATTATTTTGGTTTTGGAAAAGAGCGTAACGATGAGCAGGTGGTCGATAAAAGTTCACCCCAAAAAACTGATACATGCTTTCGGCACATATGTTCTTTAAAATATCCATGCAACCTCTGTATGCATATGCTACTATATGATCAAAGTCAACTCGTTGGAAAATGTGCAAATCTCGTCTACGTGACTAAACGATTGGCGACGGTGAACGTCCGTCTGCCTGCTTCTTCAGATACAATTTACGATGAGAATTAATTTTACAATAAACCCCATTGTCAAGTGCTATTTCAAACATAGGCAAAAAAGAAAAGGGTCTAGTTTGCGTGTACACTACTGAAAAAAAATTTATTTCATTCAAATAATCGGTTACTTGTCTATTATCAAACAAATATTTATTTGTATCAAAGAAATTTTATTTGAGTCAATTAAATGGTATTTGACTCAAAATACAGAAATTATTGGTTCGAATGCAATTTATTTGATTCAAAAAAGGATTTATTGGTTCAACTAAAATATTTATTTGATATTAATAGAAAAATAACCGATTATTTAAATCAACTAAATTTTTTTTCAGTGTAACAAAAAAGCACTTAAGGGCATGTCAAAGTCGTTGCGATTTTTCCATGTAAGTTTTTTTTGTATTTTTTTTTAGAATATCTTTAGGTTTAGGTTTAGGTTTTATGTTTAGGTCTTTCTGTATTTTCATTTTCATTACAAAAATTACAAACATAACCTAAAACAGTTTTTCCATTGCAGCTTAATAGAAAAATCGGAATGACTTTGACATGCCCTTAACAAAGCAAATTTCTACATTTGAATAACTTTAAATTTGTGAATTTTATGCATAACGGATAAATTTAAATATATATATATATATATATATTTCAGAATTATGTTTTTGTAATAACCTTTATTAGCTATATTTTTTCTGAATTTAAAAATCAACTTGTCCATAAGTTTAAACAAGTATTAAATTAATTTTTCTGGTGAATAGAGAGAAATATATAATCAACGCACATCATTTCCCGCATATAGACGGGGGGGTAATGAATTAAAAATTCATATTCGCGTGACATTTGTTTCCGATAGGGACATTTCGTTTCAATTTTTTATCATTTCCCGCGATGTACTGGCACAAGTCCAATTGGGGTCAAAAATAAAAGAAACACACATACACTCATCGTCACGCTTTGATTTTGAAATAACGCAGAAATGACATATTTTTTTTTTATTCACTATTGGAGAAATTTAAAAATAAACAATTCTTAAATAAAAATATTTCGAGATTTTGCATATTGTTAGAGAAAATTCTGTCATTGAAAAATTTTTATTTCTTATTGACTTAAAAATTTGTTCATTATAGTCTTAATGAATTTTCCAAATTTTTACCTCGTAGGAACGTGAAGCGGAGAAAGTCGCAGAGGAAGTTACTACACTTCGTGACATTAAACCCGAAATGTCACCAGCCCGATGTGTGGAAAGTTGGCATAGCAATAGTTCTTGTTACCGACGTTTAAATCTATTAAGCAAAGGTAAAATAGAAAAAAAAATCTGGAATTTTTTAATAATTTAAAAATCCCTAAATTCTTCCCACAATTTTTTTTTTATGACTGAAACAATTTTTCAAGGATATCTGTTAATTTCTCATTTAAAAATTTATACATTTAGTTGATATTTCTAAATTAAATAATTTTATTTTCGTTTTTAAAACATTGAAAATAAAAAGTTTCGATAATTTCATTAAATGGCAATTAAAGTAAATATGCTAATTATTAATTAAAAAAAGATTAAATCTGATATCTTCAGATTTTTGGTAAAATATGGAAATTTTGGGAATCCTATTCATCACTAGATGACAAAAGCAGTCGTACCAATCATTTAAAAAGAGCGCTAAATTCGAAAACGTGTAGGTACGAAAACTGATTTAAAGAAACTAATTTCAATTATTGTAAATTTAATTCACATATTGTTATTTTTATTAATAATTTGTTTATTATAAAATTAGATAAAGTTTATTTATTTATTAAAATAATTTTGTTTTAATAACTTATTTACACCCAGAGAAATGTTTTATTTGAGTTAAATAAAAGATATATTTGTCCTCAGAACCTACTAAACTATTTATTTGTTTTAAATAAAAATTGTATTTATTGACACAAATGAAATTTTTACTTGTTCCAAATAAATTTTTATTTGAATCATATAAAATTTATTTGGAACTAATAAATTGTTTAGTTGGCTCTGAGTCAAATATATCATTTTTCTGGGTGTATTAAAATAAATATATATAGAAATTTTTCAATTGAAAAGAGAATTATTTTATTTTGAATAATATAAAAAATTAATAACTTATATGTTAATTCAATCTTTGATTTTTAATTGAAATTGAAAATGACAGAAAGTTTTGTATGGTTGAATATATATATTTTTGAACAGTAAGTTTCCGATATTTGTACCACTGTGAAATTGTGGAAGGAGAAGAGAGTGGAGTTTCAATTAATTAGTGTAATTAGTCGCGACTGGAGTGTTAACTGGAAACAGGGACTACTTGATGTGAAGCAGAATCGAGGGATAAAGGAAATGGGGGTGGATCTTGGACCAGTAATAACATAAATTGGGTGCCAGAGAGCAGTACGCTTACAGAGGCGGGCTTTATGCAACGCTTGCGCACATGAAATACAAATTTTCCATCCATCCTTTCTCACAAACTATATTATATTGTTTGAAATTCTTTAAATCCCAAAAAGAAAACTCTATTTTCAGTTTATATATAAAATAATATTTACATACTTTATATTCTTGGGAAATTTAATTTCAAAATTAATGTAACTTTTTTTTTCCTCAAATTATCGCATTTTCATATGCGAATTATAAATTATAAATTTTGACGTTTGGCTAAATATTATGAACAAAATTTCTTTTATCAAACGAGGGTAAAATTTATATTTATAAAAAAATTATTTGATTTAAATAATGAATTACTTGACTATTCTTAAATAAATATTTACTGGATTCAAATATTTTTATTTGAGTCAATTTAATCACTGTAAACTTAAAAGTATCAAATTAATACCAAAAGTATCAAATTGATCCAAAAATTTGGAATCAATTTGATACTTTTAAGTTTACAGTGATATGGTATTTGCTTCAAATATACAAAAATTATTATTTCACTTACAACTTATTTGATTTAAAATAAAAATTATTTGGTTCAAGTAAATATTTATTTGATAATGGTCAAGTAATTCATTTTATTTGAATCAAATAATTTTTTTTTCACTGTAGAATACATAATTATAGTACTGGACTAATTTTTTATTAACTGATGTCAATCTGATTTCTCCGTAAAAAGATTATTTATGATTATTAGAAAGATTTACAAATAGTGAAGTAGGTTGATATAATGTTTTTAGTTTAAACACAGAATTTAAAAATTTCTGAAAAAGTAAATGTATAAATATAATAACTAGCCGTAATATTCCACACAGAATGTAGTTCCATATTGCGCAAATATGTATTTATATATATACAGTATATGTATATAAATATAATAGTAATTCCATTCAACATGGACGTATAAGCCGAAAATAATGAGATAGGTGCCATACCTTTGCGATATCATGGATGAAAGAGCAGATTATTTTCAATGCATCAAAACCAAAGACATCTGTATTTTTATTTAGTCACGAAAACATATTTATTAAATATATTGTCATTCAATGAAATATATATTAATATATTGATAATAAGTATCAATTTGATACTTTTATAAGTTCACAGTGATATTTTAAATATTTACAAAAATTAATAAATAAAAGCTATGTGTAGGTAAAATATAAAGAGACAAAATCTTTTTCTCTATTTATAAATAAAGAAATATATGTTTAAAATAATAAATGAGTATTTTTGTTATAGAAAGAGAAATATCAGATAGGAGCACTCCGGAATGTTCAGCTTGTCGACCACGTGGGGTTTTTTATGGTCAAATCTATAGTCCCTCCACTCCAACAAATTAAATAAATTATGGAAAAGTAAGTTATAAGTATTAATTTATTTATTTATTTATTTTTTATTATTTCATTTTCCATACTTTTATTTTACATTAGATATTATTTATTTTAATTTTGTGATTATTTAATTTTCCTATCATGATTGTTTGTAAGTATAATATTTATATTATAATATAATAATTTACTTTTCAAGAATATTAACTACTTATGCAATAACCGTTTTATTAATATATTATATAATTTTATAAACTTTTTGTCAATTATTTGGATAATTTATTTGTTGGTCTTTTTTTCATATAATCAGAATAATGATTTTCTATATTATAATTTTGCAAAAAATTGTAAAGTAGTTAAAAAGGAAAACTATTGTAAACAAAAATTTATTAGAAAGAAACTAGTCTTCTTGGAAGGAACATATATATACCATGTCTATATGTAAAATATATGATTCCTTGAAAATGCAATTTGGAGTATATAAATATGAAAGATTTCATATGAAAAGTAAATGGAAAAGGATAACCAAAGATACGAAATTATTTAAGGTATAACAAAATTGTAACGATATTATGTATCTTAATATTAATATGTATGAACTTATTATAATCTAGTCACACACTTCTCATAGAATTCTAAACGCATCGCACATTGTTATTTAGAATGTACTGCCAAGAATAATAATTAAATAATAATGCAATTATTGTGATTAGCTGATATTTATTGTACACAGAGTTGTAATTATTAAAAAACAGTAGAGAGTGATATTAATTTTAAATATCTAAATTTTAAGGACATAGTGATGTATTAGCAGGATTATAATAAAATCGTTAATTGCCAGTATATAGAAAATATATACGTTTTCTTTATTTGAGACATATTTATATGCTAAAATAAGTAGAACAAAAAATTATTTTTACTTTAATCAAATAAACAGTATTCGAACCAATAACAACTATCCCACGCGAACATGACAATTCAAATACTAAATTTCTTTTATGAAAATAAGTTGCAACTGAGAAAAATTAAGCTTTATTAATCAGAGCCTAGTAACAATATTTATTATACAATTTATAATTTAATTATAACAATTAATTAAATAATAATAATCTTCGTAATCTTTCTTTAATTTTTTCTGTCTGTCCCCTCTATGAAGTTAGTCATTTATGTATTCTTTAGTTTTTCTCTAGAATTAGACAATTTTAAATTAGAAATTATTATGTCTGACGGAAGACTAACTCGTACTACTGAAATTAGAAATTTGTATGTCTGACCGAAGACTGACTTATACTACTGAAATTAGAAATTTTTAGGTCTGACTGAAGATTGACTTATACTACTGAAATTTGAAATTTCTATGTCTGACCAAAGACTGACTCATACTACTGAAATTAGAATATTTTTATGTCTGACCTAAGACTGACTCATACTACTGAAATTAGACATTTTTGTCTGACTAAAGATTGACTCATACTACTGACATTTGAAATTGAATTTTCTAAGGGTTTCGTGGTCAAGGGCTGTGAAACCCTTATAGTTTCACTAGGGTGTCCGAATTAAGCATAAGACTTCAGACTTAACCATAAGGCTTAAGACTTAAGCATAAGACTTAAGACTCAAGCATAAGATTTGAGAATGAAGCATAAGGCTTAAGAATGAAGCATAAGACTTGAGACGTAAGCATAAGGCTTGAGACTTAAGCATAAGACTTAAGAATGAAGCATAAGGCTTGAGACTTAAACATAAGGCTTAAGAATGAAGCATAAGGCTTGAGACTTAAGCATAAGTCTTAAGAATGAAGCATAAGTCTTGAGATACTAAAACAGTTTTCAGGTATCATAACTGGTAATCACTTTTTCTAAAAAAAATTTCTATTCCTTTTTTTCTAACAAAAAGCCATTATTGTTATTTATTATAATTATTCACATAGCGCATGTTTTTCATAAGTTTGGAATTTATTAAATTTGATTACAGATAAAAATGAATATGGAATGATTATTCTAACAATGGTTATAAGAATTATTATTTGTTTAAATAATTTGAATAATTAAACTGACTACTCTATATAGGGCCAAGTTAGGACCAAACTGAGGTTATATATTAACTGACACTGCCAAGGTAGGACCATTTTAGGCCCAATAATCATTTCAGACATACTTTAGCTATTTCTATACACTGATGACTTAAAAAGATTGATGTGGATTATAAAAAAGCGGTTTTTTTTAAAGAAGGCAAAAATTGGTGTTTTAGCCAGAAAATAAATCTTTTCAATTACTGTCCTCAATATTTTATATACGATTCAATTTGGTAATCTTGATAAAGAAGCTGGGCTAGGAAAATCCTTCGGGAACTTCTGTGTCATGCGTGTGGGATGCTTCAATGAACAGAACCCTTGATACTATCCTGCCAAGTCCCTTGTCGATCGTCAGCAAAATTTCAGATTCCAAATTTAATGTTCTGGGTCATATTACGTATATACACCTTTGCCATTTTGTTAAATTTCACATTATATGTAACATATGTTTCATTTTGATTATATTTTTAATTGTTCTTTTTTGACAGACTAACTCATTTTCACGTCAGCAAACAAACAAAAACTTAAAGACAAAATAGTCTTTATCGGCAAGCATATACAATATATACAAACAGAGGTAACGTTTGGTTTCTCTTACGGAAAAAATATATATGCTTTTTCCGCATATACTATATATCACTTGTTACCATAGTAGAAAAGAAGCGACGTCTGCGACTAATGTTCCGGGAAATTGGTTTCGCAAATGTAGACTTTTTCTCTCGGGAAAAATCAACAATAGTCGGTTTACGTAAGTACCTCACGTTCCACCGATGAAATGATGCTTTCTTTTCTATGTTTGTTGTACACAAGGTAAAATTATATTTATAGTAAAATTTATTAAAACATTCAGTTTTAACGATAAATTTGATGGAAAAAATTTTTCTTCATTTCCGAAATAATTTCTCATTGGAAAATTGATTTTTTAAAAATCAATTTTCCATCAGCTTAAAGTTTCTCTCGAAATTTTAATAATTTCGACCGAAATTATATTTTGTTTTTTATTATTACGTTTAACACTGCATATGATGTCACAAAAAATGACATTCAAATTCTATGTTTTACAGAAAAAAGTGATTGTCACCTTTGCGCATTTATTATTATTTAAATTTGACCTAATAAAATATAGAAAAAATAGAACTTTGAAGTTTGAATACAAGAAAAAAATAACTTTGAATTATTAAATATTAATTGCAAAATCTTTCGAAATTAATTAAAAATTTATAATGGTAAAAAGAACTCCAGTTTATTGTAAAAGGATTGAATTTTTTTCTTCTGAATTTGTTACGCATTTAACGAGTGTACGTTTATACAGTAAACCTTGAATATATAGAACTTTATATAGCTTTTACAATAGAATAGAGTCGAGCGAGCATTTAAAGAAAAATTTTAATTGCAATCCATAAGCCGCTTAAAGTGATCCTCCCTTCTATACGTTAATAAAAACAACCCTCATACACAAGAATACAGTCGTATCTCAACATAGATTCATCTTTATACTGGTCTTTTTTTTTCTTGAAAGAGCTTCAAATAAAATTTGCCTCAATGCCTTTTAAAAAAAATAATGTACTGTGAGTATTTAAATATAATGTATACAATATTACCACAACATTGCCTTAATATTAATTATTAACTTTAATATTAATTAATTAATAATTATTAAATATTAATATTATTTAACCCAACGTTGTCATGCAATATTGTCTCAAGTTTATCTGACGATTTTGCCTACACCCAGAGAAATGTTTTATTTGAATCAAATATAATTTATTTGATTCAAGTAAATTATATTTGATTCAAATAAATTATATTTGATTCAAATAAAACATTTCTCTGTGTGTGTGCTTCGTGGAATTGACTATTTTTATTTATTTAAATCTAATTTAAAAACATAAATGAAAGACAAACTAAAGGAAAATTTGCACTATACAATTTAAAAAAAATTTTTCAATTACTTAACTGATGGCTTAAGTGATTTTTGCACCCTGAAGCTCAATCTAGTGGTCGTATGTTGAACTTCTTGCGTTGAAAATGATATGCCTTGTTACCGCGGTGACTTGGAAAGCTCATGGTCCCTCGGGTAATATGATATACAATTATATCCACAGAAAAAGAAAGTATGCATTATGTATATCTCGGACCCTCCACCAAGAGTTAAATCACGTTGTAGGGTTGGTTAACTCTACAAATATCATCATCTAATATATAAAAAGTCTCGTCAAGTAGAAATTATTTTCAATTTCATGGCGAAAAATAATATACAGATGATGTCTTTCAATATACATATATATATATATATAGTTACCTATAATTAATTTAACTAATTTTTCTACAGATGTTAATAAATCATTACACTGAAAAAAAATGTATTTGATTTAAATAATGAATTAATTTAGTATTATCAAATAAATATTAATTTACTTGAACCAAATCAAATAAAATTTATTTGAAACAAAAAAATAGTTTAGTAGGCTCTGAGTCAAATATATCTTTTTTCTGGATGTAAGAATAGGTGACAAAATAGTGAGAATAAGTGACAAAATAACAATTGACATAGAGCACACTTTATTTTTTAATTATTTGTAATAATAATTATAGCATTGATCGAAATCGTATTTTTTTTTTCTTCAAATCGGAGTCAATAATTATAGTAGATTAATTTACCGATATAAGTGTAATTAATCATATTGTATTGTCTGAAAGTATCACTGTTTTTGCATCCGCTGGTCGTTCATTCGAAATGAAAAAAACGATGAATACGAAAATTTAAACAATAATTACAAATATAATATTATAATTTAACATTATTATAATAGAATAACAACAATAACAATTAAATAACAAATTAGGACAAAAGATAATTTTTACTTACATTTCGAATAAACACGTAGATTCGCGATATTAATTTACAATTTATTTCCATCTAATAATTAAAAAGTCAATTTTTATTTTAATGATGGTTTTCTCTCGATATTGAAAGCACATTTGAAATCGAGATTTGTGACTCTTAAAAAATAAGCGGGCCGATCTTGCGTACATTTCAGAATCGAGAGTACAAAATAAAATTGTTAATAATTTTCACATCGATAATTTTTGTAATAAAACATTTTTTTTTTTTTTTTGGGACCAAGGATGCTCAGTGACGTTCTTATATACGCGAAGGTTGAACGAATCGACGCCGCATGTTCAACCCCCCGAATTATTAGAATACAAGTAGAATGCAGAGGGCCTGCAATTCGCAAGAAATTCATGCTCTATTTTTTTTATAAATGTTGATCATATTTTCTGATCAAACAATCATCTCTCTACATTTTTTTATTACTATATAAATCTCGACTATTTTAATTTTTTTTTTTAATTTTGTTCTTTTTCTTGATGGATATATTTAACTATTTGTTTTTCTATTTATATAATGATACGTGCATGATACAATCCTGATAGCCGAAATATTTTTTTACAATCATTTTTCTTTTTTTTTTTGCTAATATATAGCACAAAATGAAAGTCGACTAAATTTAATTCGATCTAGTTCGTGTTTCTATAAGCCAGTAAGAAAAATTATACATCTAATTTTTTTTAATACTAATAAAAACAATACAATGGCGCAAACTGAATAGTACAAAAAAATGACACAATTGTCTATCACGACATTTAATTGAAAAAAATATTTATTTTATTTTTAATTCTGCTGTTAACATTGTCCATTTTTAAATAGGATTTACACCCGCAGAGAATTGTTTTATTTTAATCAAATATAATTTATTTGAGTTAAATAAAAATATATTTGTCTCAGAGCCTACTAAATTATTTATTTGTCTTAAATAAAAATTTTATTTGGCAGAAATAAAAATTTTGTTTGAACCAAATAAATTTTTATTTGGCCCAAATAAAATTTATTTGAAACAGATAAATAGTTTAGTGGGCTCTGAGTCAAATATATCTTTTTTCTGGGTGTACTATATTAAAATAGTCAATTTATATTCTTAACAGTTTTCTTAAATATTAAACGAAAAATTACTAAATACTGTTTTTGAGTAAAATATAGGATACTCTCTCTTGATAGCATCAATTATAATTTTTTGTATTTTTAAAAAAAAATTGATGCTATTTTGAACAAAATTAATTGAGCAGACAAAATTGTAATCTTATTATTTAGATTTGGGTCAGAATTTCTCAAACGGATCACGTGAAATAAAAAAATTTTTTTTTTAATGTTAAATGATTGTAAAATTTAATAAATGACTTAAATGCAAATTGTCTGCTTCAATATAGTTAACTTAGTAAAATTCTAAATTTAAATCTTTAAAACTAACATATCTTTCTTTATAACATAGTCCCGAATGTAGGCTTTTTATTTTAACATAAAATAATGGAAGCCTTAAATTATAAAAATTAAATTTGGCCTAAATTATATATAAGAGAATTTATTTGTTTATCGGCTGTCTAAGATTGCACCGATGTTTTTTTTTCTTTTTTTAAAGGCCTCCACGAACTTCTTGTCGAATAGCAACAGCGCCCTGCCGAACAATATTTAACATTTAACAATAGCCAACATTTATAGATTAAGATACCGATTTATAATAATTTTTCAGTTTAAGTGATTCGCAATAGTTTTTTTTTCTCTTTTTTTTATGTTTTTCTTCCCTCGACTTTCTTTTTTTCATTCACAACATATTTTTTTTTTTTTGTTTAAACTTTCCTATAGCAGTGTTTCTCAAAGCGTAAGAATTAAACGGGAATCATGAGCGCTACTGAGCCAAATATTTTTTTATTATTATTTTTTTTGTCATTTACATTCTCACGCAACAAATTAAAATTATTTCATCAACAAATAATGAATTAATTGACGTCAAAAAATGAAACATACGATATTTTTTTTTCCTAAGAACTAGTCAACTAAAAAGTCATCAAATATTTTCGAAAAGTAGAAAACTTGAAAACCTTTTTAAAACACTTTCAGGTAGTTTTTTCAAAAGAAATGAGATATAAGCTTTTCTTTCTATATGGAAAGGAACAATGAAACTTTTTTTCTCGGATAACAATTTGACTCACTATCGCTTTGTTCACGCAATACAATTCACGATGCGTTTTTTTCTTTATATATTTTTTTTTGCTATCGTATAACATGAAGAATAATTAATCGACTGAATATTCGGAGATGCCTCCTACTTATTTTTTTCGTTTTTAATTGACGTAATTCTCCAGCAAGCTGGACATTTAAAGATTTGTATTTTTTTTTTTTTCAAAAGGACAGATCGAAGTCGTATTCATCAGGTAAAACATATATGAGAATTCACTGAACCAGCGGTGAATTCAGCCAATAACGAAACGATGCAGCGATATAATTATTAATTACAATATTTGTCGCATCAACAGAGTTTATATTGAGCTGAACCTGAATTTTCTCTTGACTTTAGGAAAGTCAAAATATAATATTTTCTATATGGCTTCTTTTTCTGAATTTAACAATCTTACACCCTGAGCTATTTATAACCTAGGGGTTAACATTGTCCATTTTAGCGGGAGACATTTTTCAATTTATTTTATTTAAATAATTATTTACAAAAATTGACGATAAATTTTGAAAACTTTAACTTTACTATATAGATGTTTTTATTCTTTATTACGATTCCTTCATTTCAGACGAATTGAAACTTTATTTCTTTTAATTCTCGATGCACTTTCATAACGAAACAAAAGAAAAAAAAAACAAGTGTCAGGTTCGTTTCTATAAAAAAAGAATTATTTATTTATTTAAGAAAAACCAAAAATCAAGAGAAATGAAGAATAATAAAAAATAATCAAAAATTATCGAGTAACTCTCGTTTCAATTAAAAAAAAATTACTATTATTATTATTATTATATTGATTAATATTAATAATAATAATAATAAAAATAATTTTTCTTTTGAATTGAAACGAGAGTTACTCGAGAATTTATTAATATTAATTATTATTAATTATTATTATTATTAATATTAATAAATTATTGAGTAACTCTCGTTTCAATTTAAAAGAAAAATTATAATTATTTATTTTTATTA